>WMED01001142.1:0-29037 GCA_019650415.1 Pipa parva
GGCAAAAATCGATCGATCGTTTTCAAAGGATTTTTACTGATAGAAACTTTTCGATTGAGTTTTTCAAGCAGATTTTTCCATGGGAAGGTAGCCATACTACTACTGTAAAGTATGGCTACCTTTTCATCAAAAAATCCAATAGAAAAACTCGATTGGAAAGTTTCTATCAGTAAAAATCAATTGATTTTTACCTAACAAACAGCCTAGATCTCGCGGGATAAACTCAAAAAGACAGAGATCGGCCTTTTCGAGTTTATTCAATTTAGCCCTAAATAGTGAAAATGCAAACTTCAGGCAAACTGATATAAATTGATATAAAATTGTTGCCAACTGATTTGGCCTTGAAAACTCATTGATAAATAAGCCCCAAAGTCAATGGGGCAGGATGGGAGTCTAATTAACTGACAAATAAAATTAAGCTGCAGTCAGCAAAAAAAAAAAAAGAAAACACACACAAAGCAATAAAAATCAGATATTAAACATAACATTTTTCACACATACTGTATATGGGGCATATTCACTGAATTTGGAAAACCGTATCGCCATTTTTCACCCACTTGTTGCCATTTTTTTCGCAGCATTTTCCTTTTCCCCTAATTTATGAAATGCGGGAAAAAAATTATCGATAACAGTAAATATTAAGTTAGTAATACCACTAGTGGTACCAGCTCAGCAGTTAGCAGTGCTGCCTTGTAGTACTGGGTCCTGGGTTCAATTCCACCCTGGACTTCATCTACATGGAGTTTGTATGTTTTCCCCGCACTCGCGTGGGTTTCCTCCCACAATCTAAAAACATACATCTGGGTGTGTGACTGAATAGTGAAACTAGATTGTAAGCTCCACAGGATAGGTGCTGAAGTCAATGATGAATTGCTGTAAAGCGCTGCGTAATATAACAGCGCTATATAAAAAAGTAGGCCCCTACCATATCATTATCAGCATCGCCAATTATTATGACAGGGACTTAGAAAAATTCTACAGACCCATCTCCATAGGGAATAATGAATTTTCACCACCCTCAAGCTTAGTAAATTTCAATATCAGCGCTATTGGTAATATCGATACCGCACACGCAGGGAAAACTTTTCCGACTTTAGTAAATATGCCCCTATTAGACTGTGTAGCAGTAACCGGAATACCAATACAAATAGGAAACATTCCTTTTTTTTCTGGTGTTAGTATTTCTTTTATGCACTGAATTTTTATAGCCCTTTTTGCACCTGATGACATTTTTTATAGTGTTACGACCTTTTTATTTTTTTATTTTGCATGATATCATTTTCCAAAGTAATCGCCAGTCAGTGGCACCAAATTGCACCTGCATTTTTAAATGGAAAAAGTCATTGCAGCTTTTCTGCAGATGAGTAGGAGAACAAAGTAGACAGGGAAAAAAATCCCTATCTGGGACAGAAACAAGTATGGAAAAAATGAAACTGTGGCAAGGATAACCCGAATAACAGGTGTAGGTGGGGAAGATGTGACAATTTAACTTTCAAATGTTCAGATATTACTCCAAGTAAAAAGCAAGCGCAGTGGCAGCAAGGTTCATGAGGGGGTTATTCACTAAAGTCTGAACTGTTGCATATAGGTGCGAATTTGCTAGATAAAGACACTCACAATAGGCTGCTACTGTCGCAGTCGCGTCATTATAATGAGAATAGTGTCGCAGTCGCATCTTTATTATGGGAAAATTGTCACAATCTTAACTTTAAAAAATTGTCGCGACTTTACAATGGGGAAATTGTAGCAGATTTACTATGGGAATTCGCTGTTTACGAATTCGACAGTTGAATTCGCACCTTAGTGAATAACCCCTTCAAAATAATCATAATGAGTTGGGAAACTCTCTTTCAGAAATGTATGTTTCAGTGGTGGAAAAGGGTCCAGAACTGCCCCCAACTTCTGAGAACAGATCATTTCCTTCACCCAGTGCATATTTTGCACAGGGGCACAAATCAGTTTATGTATATCACTGTACTCTGCCATGATAAATGTAATGAAAGACAGGAGTTTCCTGGTGTGTTGTTTGGTCATAGGTAAGGTGATGACCAGAATGCAATCGTCGCCCATGGAAACTACGTGCCGCAGATGACATCAACCTGATATTACCATTTTCCACATCCCAGAGAAGTTTTGTCAAAAAGTGGACTAAGCGAGCTACTACAAAAAAATCATTCCTCCCATGTGAGACTCACTTTGTACATGGAAAAAAATACTGTTTAGAGATGCAGCTCCATGTCTCCAGCCCACAGAAAAGCATAGCAGATGGTCCCTGAGGGTTTGGGGGCTGCATTTCCAGCAAATGGGGTTAGAAATTCTGTCGAATCTAATGAAACCTCCAATGCTGAGAAATACAACAAGACTGTCTTCCTTCTCACAGAAGCATCGGTGTCTAACTTCACTCTGCAGCTGGACAATGGTCTGCAACACACAGCCAGGGTCAGTGAGAACTATCTTTAGTGAAAATTAAAAAAAACAATACTGAATCAGCTAAAACGGCCTCCAGAGTCAGATTGGCCTGCTGGGATACCATGGAAAATCTAAGTGGGACCCATTAGGGGTGGGCCTTTACATTACTCGGACAATTTTTTTCCATGAAATTAATGCTAATATTGCACAGCCAATGACTGGACAGATTACTAAATGACCAAGCATCACCCACCAAACCTCTTGATCCCTCACCTGCTTCCAGCTGTTATTGCAGGAATGGGTCTTTTATCTCTGACATGCCTTATGCCTTCCCATCGGTTGAGCCACACCCCCAAGGAAATCTTCTAATGAGCACATTGAGTGACTGTCCATGTTCTTGTACTTTGTGACTGATGTGCACACATGACTTGATCTGTTCATTATTATATTATTTGGTTGGATTCACTTTAGTGGATATACATACTCAGTAATAATATAGTACACACGACCAATCAGTGCATTACTGGCAGAAACTCACACAAGCAGCAGAATCCAACAGAACAGAGCTACACATTCTGGCAGGGTGTGTCTGTGTGTAGATCAGTGTGTCTCTGTGAGTCAGTGTGTGTTTGTGTCTTTGTGTATCAGGTGTGATACACACACATTTAATTGCCAGTTCCCCATGTTTGCTTATTGATCAGTCTCTGCAATGTTGCCAATACAAGACCAATTCTGGGGATTATGATAGTGGCAACCTTACAGAGCACTTCCCAGGAATGTTAGTGTTTGCAGGAATATTTGTCTATATCCGAGTAATAAATGTGTATATACAGCTGCTGGAGTTGGTTTATATGGTATTTTATAAATATACATATATGTGTGTGTGTGTGTGTGTGTATAATAATTGGTATTTGCTGGAGAATGTGTGTATGTGCATCAGAGAGATGAGCAGTTTAGATTAGTATTAATCTGACATTTTCCAACACTACCCATCCAAAGAAGGTTTAAAGTTTCTCCATCCAAGTCATAACAGATTCAAACAGATATGAAGTGAACCATAGTTTAAATAAAAACCTCTTTGGAATTCAAACATTTGGAAATAAACCAGGAGTTAGAATTGAATTGGAAAGATTTACATTGAAATTCAAAGTTTTAGATTTAAAATTGAAAGTTTATATTAGAATATCAGTTCAAAAATGTATCTCTTCCTGTAGTATGGGGTTCTGGCACCATTTTAGCTTGCTATATGACCTAATAATGATATGGGTTTACCCATTTGTGCAATTAGGGGGGTTATACCCCCAAACCAGAGAAATATGTGCCCAATTCAGGAAATCCTATATCAACTTATATAAATTGCACCTACCCTATGTAGGGCAACACTTAGGGGCAGTTTCTGGATTTTATTTTTGTAATAAAAAATCCTGTTACAGAATCAAATTGATCAGAAAAGGGGTAAAACCCATAAAACTCCTTGACTTTTACAGGAGCAAGGCCATTTGTCAGTTTTCAAATATAGTTCCCTCCGAACCTTGACAGCAAGCACAGGGCTGCCATCAATAACAACAGGGCCCCAATAACCTAAAATATGGGCCAGATATTCAGATTACTGTTCCTGGGATATGGTTGGTGTTCTGCCAAATGTCTACTCTTGAAATAATCATGGTTGAGGGTTGTTCATTGAGTCACACAGACAGGATACTCCAGATTCTCTAGAGTTTTGCACAGCTGGCTTAATACCCTGCTACAGTAAACCCCTCTACTAGCTCCATTAGCTGCCTTAAACATACGCCCAGTCTTATTTTCATACAGATGAACACAATATTTTATTCAACTGGACTTTTTGCACATACACGTGTCCATCTCATAGACCTCCCACTACAGTACCCCCTCTACCCCCCAGTAGCAGCCCTTAACATGCATCCATTTTTATTGCGATACGCATAACCATAATGATTGTATTAAAATGGAATGTCTTGCATGTGCATGTTGATCTGATTGTCCAATAAGATTGCATTTAATATATGTGATGATCACTTACTGGAAGATATCTGGTTAATTTGTCCAATAAGATTGCATTTAATATATGTGATGATCACTTACTGGAAGATATCTGGTTAATTTGTCCAATAAGATTGCATTTAATATATGTGATAGAACAAATCCACATGTGTGTGGCCAGCTTTAAACTGAATTATCATTGCATGTGGTCCATACCTCCGTGGAGCTGGAAACATGATATATGAATGCCTCTCACATACACTAATGGAAAGATAGAAAAATGTCAAACACTAAATATGTTAAAAGATGTTTTTCTCTGTATTGTGAGTGACATGGTGCGATTCTGTAATGGAGCTTCTGTCCATTACCCAGGGTCTGTCACACTTGGGACATAGAGTGAATACAGAAAGATCATCAGCAAACAGGCCATCTCTAAGAAGGAATGTCAAAAACCTATTAGGATTCTTCTGACAGCCACACACATTGGATACAATGTTACTCTGCTTTAACTAAACTACTTAAGATATCACTATAGGGCTCTTTTGTTGTCTCTAAAATGTAAAATGTGTTTAATCCTTTAAACCTACACATTCTCTGTGACCTGTAGGTCTAGATGAGTCCCCCCACTGACATCTAAAACAATGACGTTTAGAGACAGGCAATAAATCCACAGATTAACAGTTTCCAATCCAGGATGGAGAGTAACTTTTTTTTTATACTCCTTTCGGAATCTTTGATCTGTTGTCTAAGTGTTTCCACTTGTCCAAAGGCACACAAACAAGGGCTTAAAAAGAGGTCGATCCAAAAGAAAATGTAGAATTATTTCCTTTTATAATTTTTGAAAAAATTGTCACATTCATTCTTGGACAGTGGCGGTTCTGGCCCTATTGACGCCCTGGGCGAACCACCCCTTGACTTCCCCCTCTATGCCCCCCCTTGCCCCTCACCCCCCGTGCCACCCCCCCTACCCCGCGCCCTTCACTCACCTCCTCCTGCATTCCAGCAATGCACCTCCTCTAATGAGATAAGTTGAAAGCGACGGCACCCCTTAAATGCTTCGGGTCTTGCCGGCAGCTGCCGAATACAGCCAACAAGACCCGAAGCAGCCAAGGAGCGCCGTTGCATTCAACTTACCTCATTAGAGGAGGTGCATCGCTGGAACGCTGGAAGAGGTGAGTTTAGCGATGGGCGATGTGGGCGACAGCGCCACTCAAATAGATTGCGCCCTGGGCAGTCGCCCACATCGCCCATCGGTAGAACCGGCCCAGTACTTGAGTGTATAATAGAAAACATCAGAAAGATGAGTACAGCGGTACAGTACTCAACTTTCTAATTATTCAGCTGGACTGAATCAAAATTAATTTCACCTTGTGCAATAGATTTTCTAATCTATGTAACCACCAGTGCTCCTGGTGGATAAATACATTCTCAAATCTTTGTCCCCTGACAGTTTCCTCTTGGATAGCCCACTGTGGCCTCAAATTAAATCTAGCAAAAGGAGACATAATTGTTTTACCACTTAAAGTGTGCCCTACTCCAGTCTTTACCATATCAGTTGATAATATGCTTATTAACCCTGTTGACCTTGCATGTTGCCTTGGGTTAGTTCTTGACTGTTCTCCTCTTTCCCTTTGGCTAAACATATCTATAACACTTCTAAAAACTGATTTTTCAATTTGTAATATGTTCACCACCTTTCCCCACTCCATTTTAAATTCTACTGTCAGACTTATCTCACTCACTCCCAAATAATTAATGTCTTCTTCACTAACACAGTCTTTTATATGTTTTTCTATGAAAATACTTGTAACACCCAAGAAATTAGAAATTTCTATTTGGATAAGAATAGCAGCTATTCAAATACAGCACTTTTACAAATGTTATAATTGAAGATAAATGAATAAAGGCTATTGTTATCTGTCTGGCTTTTATCTTTACTGACAGTAGCCATGTTGTTAAACTGACCTTACCATCTCCCATTTTTTATGGCGCTTTCAGATAATACATATTCACGAAGTCTGTCTGAATCAGAAAAAACTATGAAACTTTGTCAATTTTTCTGCCTAATAAATACAGTAGGTTAAACATGCTTTCCTGATCTGGTATTTGTAACTGCTTATTCATGAAAGGCCAAATTGTGGCATAAAAGGTGAATGTTCAGGTATTCCGCAAATATGAGATGAATTCAACAGCTTATGACAGTTGCAGATTTATGCATGGGCGAAACATCTTAAGGGCAAAATGATCGCCCGAAGTTAAATTCTGATCGCTCGATCGGAAATCGATCGCAATTCCGATCGCGCGATAGAAAATCGATCGAAATTCCGATCGTGCAATCCGAATTCCGCACGTGCGGTAAAAATTCTGCTTTTAATAAATTTCGCCCCGAGTACTTCGTACCATTTAATGTACATATCCATGGAGAGGGGGTCCCCTCAATTTGCCCAGGACCCTGGTTTTTCTAAAACCGGCCTTAACTGGGACTTTCTATCTGTGTGTTCAGAAGGTAAAAACAAATATTACAGCCCATTGCTGCCATCCAAAACTTGCATGCATATACAGTATATGGGGGTTATTCCCCAACTCACCTCCTCCAGCATTCCAGCGACGCTCCTCCTCTGAGTGCCGCTCCACAATAAGGTAAGTGGAATGCGACCTCATTGTGGAGCAGCACTCAGAGGAGGAGCATCGCTGGAACACTGGAGGAGGTAAGTTTATGGTGGGAGATGTGGGTGACAGCGCCCCTCAAATAGATTACGCCCTGGGCAGTCGCCCACATCGCCCAGCGCTAGAACTGGCCCTGCCTATATATCCTGTAAATGCTGTAAATATGCTTTTCGCTGGTGTTTACTCGTACACTCTCAGTGACAATAAATTGAATCTTAATTTTAATCTTAATCTGTTCAATCGCTGTCGAGGCATTGAAAATTCTAATCAGCACAGTATATAAACTGCCTCATTTACACATGGATAACACAGTATATACAGTACATGTATATTATAAATTCAGAGGGAATTTTAATATACTACTAGTTAGTAGCTTAAATCAGCACAACACCTATTCAAATACTTTTATATACATAAATATAAACATATAAATAAATAAACACACATATAGATATGTATTTCTATAATTATCTGTAGTTAGTAGTACTCGATTTATAATGGTGTGCCATATATCAAATATATATATATATATATATATATATATATATAATCAAATGAGAGTCTGCACTCCCAATTAAATTAAACAATTCAAAAACAATCCAATTATTAGTTCTAAGAGCATAGAAACATTAGTCACTGTATTTTTGTACTAATAAATGTGTTTCAATGTTTTCTAAACTAATAAAAAGTTTGAGGACCAATTTAAAGCCAACCTGGCAGTGCCCTTATTTTGACCTGTTAAGCACATCAGCAGTAATAGAAGCTGGCTGATTCTCTCTCATTACAATGTGTGCATTAAAGTTTTGAGACTTGTGCCCTTGAGCAGGTATTAGTAAGCTCCAATGACCCAGGGACAGACATCCTGATCACACTTGTGGGAACACTTTGGGTTGGCTGATACCTATAATCCATACTTGTCTGTTTGCCACTAGTATTTAAAATAAAAAGGAATCCGTATTGAACTTTTCGCTCCACCCCATTTCTAAACAAGGTGACAGAGAAAACCCACAGTGACCCTGCTAATCCCCCTACCCCCCATTATTGTGTGTGCGTGTGTGTGTGTGTGTGTCCCTCTGTCATACACACAGTTCACTGATTGTAATCTGAGCATTTAGCTTTTAATCCATGTGGTTTTAAGATTAGTCGTCAGAAATAGAGTAAACACAAAAAACAGCTACAGGTGATTAAATACCTTTTGTATAAAACTTTATAAAACACAAATAAAAAAAACCAAAACAACAAAACAAAAGAAACATCATTGTGGTACCGTTGCATTGGATCTAAAAGAAAAAAATAATGGCTTCTCAGATTCCCTGCATCTCTGCCGTGTAATTTCCAGGAATGTAGGAAAAAAGAATGGGTAAAGTAATTGTTGCTATTATAATTTTATAAGCCTTTTTTTTGGTGTGGTTAGTTGTGCAGTGTTAGGGTGGAGACTTGTTATATATTCAGATATTTCCATGCCTTGTCATTTTTTTTTTTTAAGGGAAAAAATAGTTACAATAAAAAATGGTTTCAATCTGAACAAACAAAAAAAAAATTCTAACGTGGTTAAATTAGGTTTATTTTTTTCCTTCAGATGGAATCTAGTAAAGTCAATGTCAATAAATTACAATGGGAAAAAAAATGAACCGTTTGTGCTCTCCTGAAATAGGCAGAGGGTGGTGAGGGAAATGTGCAGTGCCTGATCATGTACATCATTTCAGGTATAGAAAGAAATTGTAATCAATTGCACTCACATGTAACACAAGTTCCCTTCCTGTATGTCATTACTAGTTTGACCCTAATCCTCCTTTAGCTTGATGCTCACAGCAGGCATCTCCAAAAGAATCAATAAATTATACTGTGTATATATACGTATATATATGTGTGTGTGTGTGTGTGTAATATGTTTATTAACCACTTAAAAACAGAAATTAAGTATTTCACTCACATAACAATAATGATATGCATGAAAAAGTTGACTGGGGTATTCAGCCCTCTCTTTGCAGTCTCCAACATGTTTCGCTGCTTTCTCAATCAGTTATTAAATGTCAATAAATGACAAAGGACCTGTTTATCCTACATATAATCAGGGATCTGGTGTGGCAGAGATATTGGTAACTTGTCTTTTATCATGATAAAAAGGAAAGGAAAAAACAAGGCAAATCATAGTAACATAGTTTAATATTTCAAAGCAAAGGGAAACGTTACTTTATAAGCCTGAAAAAAGACACAAGTCCATCCAGCTCAGCCTATTTCCCTGCAATGTTGATCCAGAGGAAGGAAAAAAACCCATGAGGCAATAGTCAATTATCCTCATATTAGGGAAAAAAATTCCTTCCAGTTGTGGTTTGGGACCCAGTTGGTAATTTGTGATCCATAATCCTAGATAGATTTTTATTGTGCTGAAAACAACTTTTCAATGTAAAAAAAAAAATGCACCAAAAACTGGTGACATGGCAATAAAAGTTTTGTTAAATAGGTAATAGGTAATAGGATAACAATAAAAAAACTATTTCTTCAGTGTTAAGTGGTTAAAAAAAAAAACCTTTTGATTTTTATAACTTTCAACCAAAGACTATAAACTCTGAAATGAGCTGTGAATTCTTTATTCTTTGGCTGCATCATTGAAAAGAAGAGATCAAGGATGAGTGCTAAAAATGAATCGGAAATTTTTGTCTGAAAGCTTTAATAATATTTGTTATACATGTATAGTGTAGTGCTTTACAACACCTATGGATAGTTACAGTAACACACACAATTACATATATATATATTATTATTCTTTCTTATATAGTGCAACTATTTTACGCAGCACCTTACAGAGATTCATCATTCACTTCATTCCCTACCCCATGGAGCTTACAATCTAGTTTCCCTAATTTGTCACACACAGATGTATGTTTTTGGATTGTGGGAGGAAACCCACGCAAGTGCTGGGAGATCATACAAACTCCATGCAGAAGAAGTCCAAAGCAGCAGTGCTAACTGCTGAGCCACCGCACTGAGCACACTATTTATTATATGGTATTTCACCAATGCCAGAATATAAAGCTTGTTGGCACATGGATGCCAATCCTGGCATGAACACATAAATGACCTGGTGCAACACCTGCAAATTTATTTCTGAACCTTCTTAGATGTCCCAGTATCACCACGGCAGTGTCCCCTGCTCCCTAAATCTTTAAATGGGATGCCTCTATTGCCTACTTATAGTCCTACCCCTGGTCTCACCTATATGTTCTACAGCTATGTGCCTAATATAAGGGCAGCAGCCTTGGTGGTGTTTTGGAATCTAACACTGGTTGTAGTTTATTTTGCCAATGTTCCATGTTATTCTGCACTATGATTACATCATAGAAGGAAGAAGCATTGTCCAAAGAGGAAGGTTTGTTTATGTTTTCACATTCATGTATCATTGTCTCATTGTTTACATTATTTTATTATTTTGCAGCACTGAAAGAAATGTTGGAGATCTTTAAATAAATGCTGCTAATAATAATACTGGGTGTGGAAGACATGGTATTTGAAACATGCACCTGAAATACCTTATCAGCCATGTGTTTGGGGTAGAGCTCCTGGAATGTTTACACCCATATAAAGCCAGCAATCCATACAGGGGCTTCTGTACTGTAGTTTGCTTGGATTAATAAGCATTCTTATTGCACCTTGCTATGCCTGATATTACCAAACAAAATTCAAAGACTAAATTGACTGACCCCAAGGCAGATCAAGCAAATAGGCTTAGAATAGATTTTCATTCTTCAGTCTTTTAATATCACAATATCAAAGGTGGGTAGAAGCACCAGCTAGATGTACACTTGTTTATAGTGTACACAAACCATTTGGATGCTTGCTTGTAATGCAACATTACTTTATCAGATATATCAAGAGAAAAACAGTAGGAGTTCCCCTTTCACCAAACGAAATTTAATGGCTTTTAATTCATGTACCACAGGAACAAGCCTGGATTTGTTCTCTGACTGAGTTAGGTAGGTTTGTTTTCATTAAATCTTGCAGTTACAAGTTGTCAGTATAAGGAAGGATTTCCACAAGTGCAGCCTGCAGTGTGAGGAATGTCACTGCCCTTTTAAATGACCAATAACAGCAGAAAATGAAAAAAAAAATCCTATTGAATAAGCATGGCAGTTATTCCTACATAGTAGTAATAAAAATGTTATCTTTTCAGTTAAATTAGAGCACGCATGAATAGCCTACAAATGCCATGATGCAACACAGTTCTTAAAATAACATAAAGTTGGCAGTGGCAGCTACATATTCAGTTAACATGTTCATGATGTTCTGATGTTGCCAAGCCATCACTCAAACTACTGTATCTACTGGCTGTTGCCATTTTAGCTCTGACCAGTGCATCAAGATTACTAAATCCCATGATCCCCTTTAAATTATTTACTGCCTGGAGGGGTGCAGTTAAGGAGGTGTGGTTACAGTTAGGAGAGGTAACTCATAGACGAGATAAAGCATCAACATGTTTCGAAATTAATCTTTTAAAAGGTTAAGTAGGGTTCTGTTCACTTTAAGTTATACGTAGCTGTTTCTGATATTATATGCACATTATAATGCTAGTGTGTATTATAAAAAACTAACTACCAGCAGTATTTAAATATACTTTCACTATTCCCTGTTTTATCAGTCCAATAATCCAGTAACAGCAGGTGTGTCAGGAATCATTTCTCATTTGATACAGGAATGGTTTCCCCAAGCATTCTGCTTTGATAACATTTCACTTTTCATATATTTTTATACTCGCATCGATTGCTTCAGATGACAAAATGCAAAAATAAAAATGACATAAAATTGTAATAAGGGCAATAAATTTATTTTCATCTTTGGGACCCTTTAAATCTAGAACCTCTCCTTCATTCAGTTACAGGAGGAGAAAAGGTTTAATTTTGAACTTATCTTTAACTACAAAGCAATGTGTTTTAATCTACAAAAAGAAATGAGAAACTCTTATAAAGGCTTCCTCGCTCTTTGCTGGATTTGCTATTGACTAGAATTGCAGAAGAGGAATAGCTTGGTTTGTTACAAACACTGATTCCTTCTGTTTCACTACTCTCCTAATTAATATAGATTGTCCAGAGCCATTGCGCCCAGCGCATTCATCCAAAATGTGCCGTCAATGTCTGTGGTAGCCGCACTCCAAAAAAAAAAAACTCCAATACAACATCTAGCTTAGTCCAGAAACTTATATTTCCCATTCTGAAATGTAACTTGTAAAATATAAAATAAACCCTGCACCAGCTGATTAATTTACATGTAACAAGCTCTTAATGTCTTACTAAGTTGCTAATTACTTTTGCTTCTAGAAGATAAGATAATGAAAGTTTCCCAAGGGCACAGTATAGTGATTTTCTCTTGCTACTGCATTGTAGTTGATCCTTTGCCTAAGGGCTCCTATAATTGTTGTTAGTTGGGTTTACAGTACGTACACGCTAGCATTTTCTTTTTCATTGATTCACACATGGTTAAACCACAAATTAAATATATCTAAACTGACGTCAAATAAAACACATGTGAGGGAAACGTATCAAGTGACGTTCATGAGAATGAAAATATGCAAACCAGCTTCTATTGGATTGTGCCGCTTTACGCCATCATGTTATTGACTCTGTCTCTCTTTGTACACAGTTACATTTTTTGCAAATCCAGGCTTTCTAGATAAAATGCAGTAAATTTTTTTAATGTTAATGGACCAGTAACACCAAAAAAAAAAAAATTCCCATTTGGATTGACGTGGCAGGTATTCAGATACAGCGCTTGCAAAAATATTATATTTGTTAGGGGGTAATTCAGGAAAATGCGAACTTACCTTGCAATCCTTCAATTTACCTCACCGAGACTGGTACGCACTCGCTTCTGTCCTACACACGACATCAGCAAGATACATTGTCTCAGCGAGGCGACTCGAGTGGTCGCGAGGTACAGCTATTTTCACTTTAGCTTTAGCCCTTTCAATCCAGGCACCAATATAATACTAGGAGCCTCATTAGCACTGCTTTGCAGCACTGGGTCCTGGGTTCAATTTCACCCTGGACTTCATCTGCATGGAGTTTGTATGTTCTCCCCACACTTGCGAGGGTTTCCTCCGGGCACTTCAGTTTCCTCCCACAATCAAAAAACATATATCTTTGTATGTGACTAAATAGGGAAACTAGATTGTAAGCTCCACGGGGCAGGAACCGAAGTGAATGATGAATCTCTGTAAAGCGCTGCGTAATATAGTAGCGCTATATGAATAAATAAATAATTGACTAAAGTCCAAATGGTTGTGTCGAGCTGTGAATTTGCATCTATTTTCCACTTCACTTATTGAGAAAACTGCGAAGTGGTGAATACGCAACCAATTTGGGTAACTACACGAGTCACAAACATACAGAACTCTTTGCATCTTTGCATTTGCATTGTATTTGCATTGCACAGGAACTTTTGACTGAGATGTTGAGTGGTGCGAAGGTGCAAAAGTGACTGGGTGAACTGCTCTGAATTCTACTGTTTGACTTCACCACTTCAGACTGGCAAACTGGTGGGTTGATGGCAGAGCTCCAGTGTTGCATAAGGTGACTATTCACTCAAAGGTGACAATGGTGACTGCAGTTAAATGACAACTTGACCTAGGGCAGCGGTCGGCAAACCACGGCTCGCAAGCCGCATTTGGCTCTTTAGCCACAGTGTGCGGCTCCGAGTGATCTGCCCTCCCACCCGCCACAGCCTTTGACGTCTCTTGTGATGGGACATCAAAGGTCATGTGATCGGAAGCGTACTTGCTCCTCCCCCTTTGTGGCTCCCGGAGGACTTTGCAAAGGTGGAGGAGGGAGAGAAATGGTTCCCTCCTCTGCGAAGATTGCCGACCCATGACCTAGGGACAAGATGACATAGAAATAGATAGATAGCTACTGTCACAGTTGCATCTTTATAATGAGAATATTGTTGCAGTTGCGACTTTATTATGGTAAATTGTTGCAGTCACAACTTTAAAATTGTCGCAGATGCGACTTTATAATGGGGAAATTGTCATGTCACAGATTTGCTGTTTGAGAATTCGACAGTCAAATTCTCACTTTAGTGAATAACTCCCTTAAGTCTAACTGACTACACCACACTACGCATCCGACAATGATCGCCATTGTCCACCTGTTCAGAAAGTGTATTCTCTGCTTAGTTAATCCTGAGAAGTGAAATTGTGACTATTTTGGTGATGTGATTCAAATTGTAGCAAAGTGAATTCACACTTTAGTCAATGAGGCTCCAAATCTTGATGGATAACATTTATTTCAGTATATCCCTGTCTTCTAGGACTTCATTTCCCAGCATACAAAGAGAAGAAGCCCCACCCCGAATGACAGGTAACTTTTTTAGCTTATAGAAGCTGACCCCACAGGTGTCAGTATTACTTTAAAAATGATTTCCTAATCAAATTCCCCTCAATAAAAAAAAAAAACCATATACCCTATTTAACAGAAAATAAGACATCCCCTCGAAAATAAGACCTAGTGTATCTTTAGGAGCAAAAATTAATACAAGATAGTCTCTTATTTTTGGGAAACACTGTAGATAGTTTTAGGACAGTACAAGGAAACCATTTTGCTGTTTAAGACACACCTTCCCCTTTTAGATACTCAGCCCTATGAAGAGCTGTGCCACAGGCTAATGCAGTCTGGCAACTCTCATACCAGGTAGCAAGTTTTACAGACAATATTGCTTTTACAAAGTACTTACAGAGTCTGACTAGGCAAATGTACACCACTAGAGATCTATTATAAAAAACTGTAGTCGTTGCTATTGCAATAATGAAATACAATGCATTGCGTCCATTAACTTATTCGTTGATACAGTGCTGAGTTCTCTGCAAGTTATACAGTGCCAATCAGAAATATATTCAGATATACTTCATAGTGGCTAACCCTGTACCCAGTTGCAGTGCCCAATAGAAATATCCTCAACCAAATGCCCATCAATATTATCCCCTAAAATAATAAATGTACCCATAAGACATACCTACACACATTACCTAGCATAGCCTCCCCTAGATTCAATGCCCTTCAGAAATACCCAGATATAGCGCCAGGTGCCCAAGAGGCATACTTTTATTGTCCTTATTAATTGATCAGACTTGGCCAGACACAATACCCATCTTGCTTCCCACTGCCATCTTGGACAGTGTGTAGTGAATAGAGCAGCCAGATTTCTACTAGATTTGTGGTACTGAGGCCATTCCACTGAGTCAGATAGGCCACTGATGCAATTGAATGTGCACTAGGTGGTCAGAACTAATGTTATTTTGAAGCCTGTATGGAAGTAGGGTTGATTTTGGTGTAACTGCTTTTTTAAGGTTTTTGTTGTCTTCTTCTTCTTCTCTAGTAATCAAGTATAAATGGATGCCCTTTTATGAATTTTTTTGTTTATCACTAATATCAGGCCAAAGCAAAATAGCTTTTACATTGCTTACATGTTAACGGGGTCAAAACCCCACTTTCACTTAAACATGGTTAGTTAACAAGAAAAAAATAAATATTTTTAAGAAGAATATATTCCCTCTTTCTTATTCCCCCTATGTAATCAAAGTTATTTGAATAATTTCTTCAACACAGGAACCCATATCATTAGGATTTGTTACTGTGGATGGGAGCTGCCGTACTCAGTACTAATCAGTAGACTGATTAGTATGTAGAAACATCCATAGAACTGAAACAGTATTCTCAAGTGACCTAAATATCATATTGGCTTTCACAATAATCATCTCTCATTCATGATCGTACACTTGTTTTTCTCAATAAGACAGGCAATTCATTACCTTCATTCAAACTCCATGACTGGTCGGTATAATGTCAGTTTAAAGGTAAAAAAGGGACTGACGTAATTTGTCTTGATCTCAGTCTTCATAGCTTCAGAAAGAACTTGGTGAAGCCGAAAGCATTTCTATTCATTGTCCCATGATACCAATAAATAATTAAAGGTGGTTTTAATATACTTAAATTTAGTGTTTTCAGATTCAAAATGTCAATATCAGCTTCTACATGATCCAGGAATAATATTTCAATAAAGAGGAGTAGACTTTGATTTATCTAATGTAGTGGTGGAAATGTGCATTTGTTCTCTCTGGATTTGCATATATTTACAGTCTTAAATCCATTCCATAAGGTAGCTTATGTGCTTTCTGAATAAACTGTAATAAGCTCCAATGAAATGTTGAAAATAGTGAAATGCTGTCTATACTTTTTGAAATCTTAGCACTATATAAAAAAAGTTTTGAATGATAACCATTGCATCATGCTGAAAAGGGTACAGCCAGTTGTTTGTAAAAGTGAATAACTTTCACTGTTGCGCTCACTGTAATAATGGCATCATAGCTTGCCTGGTAAAAAGTGTAGAAATAACTGTTGTAAAAACCTCCCATTTTTCTAAAAATACAAGGAAATCTTAACACTCAGATACATAAAATCTGTGCTACAGAACAATTTTGGGAGTGGTTTGGCTTATAATTCATTTTGACTGTATGTCAAAATAAATTGAGGGGCCCAGTTAAATACATTAAAGAATTCATCAAGAATTAAACACAAAAGGTGCATATTCATATAAAGTGACTGTCCCGTCCTTGCAAAGATCTGAAGATGATGTCCCAAAATTTGACACCAAGAACCCCTCAACGATCCAACCCAAAAAGCTAAGTATCTGCAATACAGAGAGACTCCGTCCATGGACAATATTTGGGTGGTGTGGTTAGAGTACTATATAGCCTATAGTAAACATAAAATAAACATTTGAATGTCCAAAAGATTCATGTGGTCTTCAAAAAGTCAAGGTACTGCTATTAAGTTGCAGCCATCCCTGCCTTGGTAACATTTGAAGTTTGTAGATTGGTTCCAGCCCATTGTACAAAATACACACATTTAACAGAGATTCAGTCATAACATCTGATCTTGAGATATTCATTTTGTACTCAGTATGTTCTAATCATAAGTCAACAGATGAAATTACTAAGTGACTTTTCAAATACATTTATGAAATAAAGGAAAGTTATTTTCACCCTAGGCAAAGCAACCTTTTTCTGTACTACCTACAATTTCTACATCATCATTAGGGCTGACATCCAGACACTCTACTGGACACTCACAGTTATATACATACTTTGTCTAATGTGACATCAATTTAAGAAAGAAATATCCCAGGAACCAAACATATGGATTCCTTAGGGGGACTTCCCCATCATGCATAATACCTTTTACAAAAGAGGTTAGTAATGAATGAGTTTTAAGGAATGGAATTCTGTCACTTATTTTAAATCAAAACTAATAAAAGCTAGTATCCACTGGAGATACTACAGCTATCATTTTACATAACTATTTCTTTTTTGTGCAATAGAAAGGCAGTGTGAACCAGTGACACATGGCAGCTAGACACTATATAGTGTTACATTTTAGCTCTGCATTTTGACGACTAATAGAAACCACCGAATACGCCTGTAAAATGAATAATGATAATGGATTTTCACATCTTAAAATGAGAAATCATTTTTTTATATGCATAAAAGCCTTGATAATTTACTTCATATTCAGGTGATTTCATTCTAAGGATGCCCTAATTACTAGGCACAACATGGTTTAGGCTGGGCATACACGGATCATAGACACATTACCAGATGATTGTTTCACGTATACTGGGCAAAATGACCGTTCTTATGGATAAGGATTAATTCATGACGACCAGTTTTTAATCAAACAGGAAGGTAGATCTGGTTTGCACGACATGCTTTGGTGTGTGCTTGTGGTCATTGGCAGGGTATATACTGCGTTTCGCTCTGTCATCTTCCCTGTCAGCCTGCCTTTTTTTTTACTGAGTTGGCTGGGCGGGACTAAATGATGGTTGACATTATAGCTCCTCCAATTAGATCCCTTAAAATACGATCTAGCAGGGATCTGATTGGAGGAGCTATAATGTCAAAATGCATTTACAAAAATGTTGATTTCATTAGTAAAACTGAAATTAGTGTTAGAGTTTTGAGGTGACAAGAACGCTTTAAAGCTAGGGGATACTTGCTAGAGTGGCACAAATTCATGAAAAAAAAAACAACAAAACTTGTGATTAATTCATTCATTCTATAATTAACAAAGATAATTCTTTACTTGGGGGGGAGGGTTAAAAGATCTAGATTTCTTGGATATCAAAATAAAAGGTTTGTGTTCATTTTACACAATGACTGCACCAAGAATAATATTTAGAAACTTTTGTAACTTTTAGGCGTATACGTTCACGCTAGCGTATGATGCACAGCACATTATAAGCTAGTGTGAAAAAAAGAAATACCGCCACATCCAGAACACTGGGTGTCGCTGGTAAGTACAATAATACATTGGAGCGTATCTTTCTATTTTTTTTTTCACACTAGCGTATGATGAGCTGCGCATCATATGCTAGTGTGAACCTAGCCTTAGCAAACTTTATTATGTCAAAATAGTATTAACAGCTGGCAGTAATATACAGATTTTTCTTTCTTTCTATTTGATCCAAATATTATAAATAATTTAATACATGGAAAATAAAATTTGGGTGAAACAAATGGAGAAATCCAGTGAACATTTTGACCTTTATAAATATGCCTCTAAAGTGGGAGCAGCATATAGTGGTGTTGGTTAGGCAGCTGCTACCAGGCCTGTGACAGGGGACTTAGCATTGAGCTGTCCTCACTTACTACCCTCCTATTTTAGTGGCTGAGGCCACTGTACACCCCTACTCGCACCCCTGCAAGCCACAAACTAAATCAGTAACTGTGGAGGCCCCCTACATGTACTTACATGAACATGCTGTGGGGAGAGGGGCCCTAGGGCCATGGTTGCCAATGTATACTGCTGCCTTAAAGATTTTATTTATTCACCCGATGATGAAAAATCTTGATTCTAGATTTAGTGAGGAAATCTAGCAATGTTGTATAATAACTATTTCAAGTGAGTGAGTGTAATGATGCAAAGCTATGTGTTGGTTGCTGTTGCAGCAACTTTTTTTCCTCAACAAAGTGACTAGCCCATTTTCCATGAACTTAACTGGAAAGGACAATTCCTTTTGTCACAACCAAACATTACTGCCAGTGCAGACATCTTGCGTGACCAGCCTATTAATTCTGATTAGGTAACCTTGCTTATTGCTCCAAACCATTGTGTTGGACAAAAATACCTTGTGTGAGTGGCCCAAGACATTAAACAAGACACCATGATTTTACTATTCCCTGTAAAACAATGGATTTTCAAGACTGCGGTATTTAAAGTGTTTTTTGTTTCTTAGCTGAAAAAAGAAGAGAAAAGGCATGCAAACTTTATATACTTGGATACTTTTCTGTTGTATAAAAAGCTGAAGGAAAGGTGGCCAGGTTCATACAAATAAGACATTGGCAAACACAGAGGAGGTCACCAAGGTGAAACACAGTAAAAAAAGTGATCATACCAGTCAGTCCTATTTGGACCTGGCAGCTGCCAGGTAGTACTGAAATCACATTGCTATGATTAAAATTTGCACTTTGATAAATATCTCCTTTATATTCCTGTTAATAAAATAGATCTTAATCATAAAGCAAGACAGAACTGTTGCGTTGGGCAAGAAAGCAATGCACCACCCACGCAATATATTTAGTTAATTACCTTATATTATATGCAAACTAAACGTGAATTTTTCAGTTCACATTCTGTGTAAGAAATAGTAGCTTACCTATAGGGGTTGCAGCAGTCGTGGTGGCAACCAGGTCTGATGCTTCAGGTCCCCAGCTGCCATTGCTGCAACCCCTGAAATCTGCTGGCAGGAGAGGGGACGTGGTGCAGAGGGTGCACCTGGCCCTGCCGCTGGTAAGAAATACTTTTTCTAATATAAGGGGATGTTCTGATTAAACTACACTGCTTAATATGTGAATCGACATTTTCAAGCTTGTATTTCTTGCCTAAAAAATATAGATCCAGTCAGTCTATAGGATCCTATCTTTGTTACTCGTTTCTAATCATCCCCCCCGTACAGTCCCCTATATTTAAAATAATTAGTAGCACTATCCATGGCATTAATCATCTCATTAGTTGCAATATAAAAAAGGAATTCATCAACAGAGACAATCTTTCCAGAGGTCTAGTAACCCATAGCAACCAATCAGAAGTTGGCTTTTATAATTATAGCTCTCCTCTACCAGGGAATGTTAACAGCTGATTGGTTGCTATGGGTTATCAGACCTCTGAAAAGATTGCCCCTGTTGATGAATTCCTCTGATAGTGCCTTAAGTTTGGGAAAATGATATACCCAGCAGGCATATCACCAAAAGGCTGGCTTGGCATGGCCTAAGAAGTATGGTTATCTGTTCTCACTCTCTTTTTTATTGCTGCCCCTAATTACCACTTCTGTTAATTGGAAAGCTAGATAAACGATCACATAAATTACTTCCCCCTCCTCCCTTTTGTTTTCCATTAGAGTAGCTCATTAAAAATGATCTACAGCTTGTTATCTACCTTGAGACAGACTAACGAAGAAAAAGAAAACTCAAGTACTTAATCTTATGCCAGGGGGGCTAATATATAAATCAATAAAAAAGAACTTTTTCCTAGTGCCTTATTGTTTTGCAACTTTCTAAGAAAAATTTTAATTACATGAATGATTCAACAACACCAAAATACATTTTATCTCCCCAAAATACACCTAATAGAAGGGCATTTTATTTCATGACTATTTATAATCTAATATTTTTGCTATACTTAATACCACAAGAGGATGTTCATTAAGGTGATTAGAGTTTGGTTGTTGGATAGTTAGTCAATTTTTAATAAGAAAATCGATGTAAGTCATGTTTTAAAATTCTGGTTTAAATTACAAAACTTCTTACTTTTATTAGAAGGTTATAATACCCAATATGGAGCATATCTGTCTACTAAGAGGCAATCAAGAAGATATTGCATCCAGATAATTTTCTTTCATGATCAAAGTTCAAATTCCTGTCAAAATGGCTTTAAAATGTAGGAAGAACATGTCGAAATATGGCAAAAATGTGGCGAAAAGAATCAGAAATTCTGACTTTTCCACTTTGTGTAAATAAATAAATGAACAAAACAAACTGGAAAGGGAAATATGGACATTTGACCCATTATTTAATGTAACTATGATTTTCCACTCAATCTAATTTCAAAAAGCTGTTTGTTGATACAGTATATTGAAAATGATCCTCCTTATCTCTCATACTGGTACAAAATGGATTATCTGACCTAATCTTCCTAAAGACTTTCCCCACATCATTAAACGCAACCGTGTTTTCACCACCCCTCCTTTAAAATGTCTTGCCTTTTGGTGCATGACCTCACCAATCTCTGTATCACAAACTCCTTCCAGTCTCATCCAGAATTATCCTTATTTAGTAGATCTTTATCTTCCTCTGAGTCTTCCTGGTGCTCCTAAGCATCCTAGCATGTAATTTAAAATGACTTATTTATGGGTTTTCTGTTTTGTATTCATCAGGCATGAGACCTGATTCCAAGAAGATCTATACCATCAGTTTTGTGAGTCTTTAAAAAGTTCACAGGATTAATTATTACTTTGCTGCAAATAAGGGGCCAATGATGAGCAAATGTAGCTGTTAAATATGTCATAATCACAAGGAGGCATCATTAGTTTGAAAAGTAAAATGGTTGAATTCGAGAACAATACATGTTTGAAGCGTAACTTAGATACTTCGGGAATCTATATCTTTCTGAGCTGAGTTTTAGAGCAGATATGTCAGATTCATCAACCTCAGGCTATTGTAATCTACAAATCCCAGAATGCTCTAAGCTGTCAGATGTAGTGCAGAACACCTGTAAAGAGGCTGATTGAAAAGTCATGCTATAAAAACAGAGAGTCTTATGGCGCAGCATAAATCCTGAAATTTCAACTGTACTGGCAAATGTCAGGGCAGTCTAGTCTGTACACTGGCTTCTACAGTGTGAAATGTGCATGTAGATACCTATCTGCATTTAATGTTCAACCACATTTAAATTCCCAGGCTCGGGTCAAATCATAAGACATGAAAAAAGAAGAAGTAAAGATTGACCTTTTTATAAAACCATTGGCAAGCTCACCTGATGTACCTACCTGCATTTCATGCTTATCAATTCATATGTTCCAGTATTTTAACCTTCTCAAAACTGTCTACTGTATACCCTAAAAAAACACTTATTGCTGTCTTCTGTCTGAAAGGGGACAATAACACTAGAGAAGAAAAATATCATTTGGATTGGCAAAGTAGCATATTAGAGTTTTAATTCTTGATTTTTCATTGGTTTTCTCTTTGCTTGTTACAGCCATCTATTTTAATCTTGGCTGTCTGGTGCCCATCATAACATTGTCAGTCACTTAGAACATCTTCTACCCATCTCTTTTAGGAGAACTATAGTTAAAATCCATACTTACCTGATGGATCTAGCATCAGTATACTCGGGGTTGCTTATTGATCAAACGGAAAATTCAACTGTCGAAGTGAATTCTCATCACTTTGGGTTTTTACACACTGATTCTCTGCTCCTAATTGCTCCTTATTGACTAAACAGAGGGTTCATATAGCAAATTTGCAACCGCATCAATATTCCCATATTGAAATCAGTAGCCGTCTATTGTGTAGTATATGACTGTCATTAGCTAGAGAATTTGCCATATCGCAGAGTTTGCTGAATACCTGACTATGGGGCAATGGAGAATTAACACCTTTACGAAACAATTCAGATTTTAGTCAATAACCCCCTTTGTGTACTGCTGTTAGATTAGTATTCATCTCATGATCCTCAGCCTTGGATCATGAGATGATCGCAGCGCCGCTCCTCCTCACTTCCTCGGCATGTATATGACATGGGACGCATCACAGGACATGAACCCCTGCTCGTGTCAGCTATACTTTCTTAAAGCACAGGCAATAAAAATCAAGAATTAAACTTTCGAGACTTTTACTTTAAGGGAATAACTGTCTTACCTCTCCAAATGACATTTCTCTTTTTCTGATAATAATGGTGTTAATGGTGGTAATTAGTTAACGGTGACACTAGTGGATTTAAAACAAGCCTGGATCCAGGATCTCTGGACTGCTCAGATTAAACATGGGGGGGTTAACCCCATTTATTACATGATATCAGGTACATTTAATGGGCTTTGTGCATTCTTTTGCAAGGGATACCCTTTGGGACGCCAGGATGGTAGCCTTACATACTGTAGTAGCCCCGTCTGCTCAGTTCTAAAATATTCTCTTCTGTTTTAATTAAGGGCAAATCTACATACAATTGAGATTTATGCAATTCTATTTTCCTGACTTTTGCACTTAAGGGTAAATAATAAGACAATAGGTAATAAGTTGTACTTATTACTGGATTAAGAGCAATATGTCCTTTACAATCCAGTGCTGAACAGTAATATTGATTATTTATTGCCCATATATTACAAGGCTATTTTAAGTACCTGTGGGGTATGTGATCACACAAGATACCAGGTCTTTTAACGCTGGAGAAATAGTGTTTTTTATTTATTTATTTTTTATGCTGCTTTTGTTTATTCAAAAAAGCTTTTATCATAAAAATCACTTTTTGAAACATTTTCTTTGTCACCAAAAAGTTGCTTTGGATCCTATATCTATCAGTGCAAACATTTTTTAACATCCCTCCAAGTCTAAGCATTTGTACAGAGAGAATCTTCAGGACACATCACGTGCAGAATTAATAGCAGACATCTCTGACCGCCGTACCCTAGGAACGGGTAGAAATTGCACCGGTCTAAATGAAGATTAAGGGGGGAATTCACCATTGTGCGAAGTAGTGCGAACAGTTCAGGCGACTGCGCCAGTCGCATCGCCGAGGTTTGCCTGACCTCGCGACCATTCGAGTCACTTCGCTAAAATGCTCGCCAGCTCGCTTCTCTCAACAGGTGGACATCGGTGAAGGCTTGAATGCTGTACCAGTTGAATGTCTTCTAAGAGTCCGGCAGTGTCTATCTGTTCGGCAGAAGCTATCTGGCAGCCATTTTGACGAAGTGACTCGAATGGTTGCGAGGTCAGGCGTAGCGATTCGAATGGTCGCAAGGTTAAGTCAATTCGGGTGACTTCACTACTTGCGAACTGATGAATCTTTTCCATTACTTTGCATGCGTGTGCACATGTACTTCGACAATTGCGGAGTGTGTCGAAGTAGCGAATGCGACTAGCTGAGATGCTGCGAAGCACTTTTTTGCCTTCGACAGATCAGAGTGGCGAACTAGGGAGTTGATGGCAGGGCTCCGGTGTTGAAGGCAGGGCTCCGGGGTTGATGGCAGGGCTCCAGTGTTGCGTGTGTCGCCAATTCAATGAAAAATAAGAATGGCGACTGCGTTTAGTTTACAACATGACATAGGAACAAGATTTCATTAGTAATACATGGAAAATTCACTAAATAGTGAGTGGGATAGTGGGAGACTGACATCACCTCCTTTCATTCATCACTCCGCATGACTTCGCATCCTACTCTCTCTGCCCGACTGCACCATACTGAGCATGCGTTAGCGATCGTCGCTGCCCAACTGTTCGCCAAGTGTATTCGCATCTTTATTGGTGTGCGATGAGAAGCGAAGTCGCGACTATTTTGGCTCAACAAATTGATTTGTAGCAATATTATTTTTGAATGAACTTCATGGCGCCTTGAAGTCGTGAAGTAAAATAGATAATAGACTCATCAATTTGTACAATTTTCAATGTAATTAGACATTCCCGTGCATGCGCACGTAAAATATTGCTAAGTTCTCTTGTCTTTGCGACTGGCGCAGTCGCCCGAACTGTTCGTACTACTTCGCACAATGGTGATTTCCCCCCCTAATTTGGAATGATAATGGAAAAAGCCAATGCACTGTTGCATATTTTTATTTATTAAAATGAGAGTAAGTCTTCTAAAAAATGCAGACTATTAATGGAGACTACATATTCTAAATGAACCGAGTTTATTTTCCATTTATTCTCCCTTTATCCCTTTACCTCACAGCAAAGTATGACATTTTAGGTAAATCTTGTGTATGAAAAAATTTTTTTTTCAATTATCTCCTATAGTTCCCCTATGTAGAAAAATTCTCCATGGACAGCATTGGAACAGTGCCCCTAGTGGCCATAAATGTATCTATTTATTTTATGAAATCTATAAAGACAGTAGTGAGTAAAAATGGTAATACAAACCATGGTCTCATATTTTACTGCAAAAAAAGTAAATAAGACTGAATTAAAAAAAAGATTATTTTAGTACGTCAATAAACCCAGATAATTATAACTCTTCTTTAGAACCCAGTTGTTAGAGAATATTTAATCCTCATATTCGTTGGCAGTGTAAAGTTTTACCCCAGTAAATCTCCATTTTCTGCTGCATTCTGTTTTCCTACAATGTGAATGCCAGTTGACAGATAAGTCAGATAACGTTTTTTTTTTACTTCATTGATCCCTAGGGAGGACTGAAAAAGGCAACTTCAAACCCATCAGATTAAAACTGAAACATCACCTCTTGTCGCCTAAATAAACAGACTGTCACTTTGCCCCTGCCCTTTAACAGCAAGCTCTCAGCAGGGACATCTTTTCTTTCCCACATTTACTCTTGTATGTGCTGTCCTGTCACAGCTATTGGAATGTGGAATAAGCAGACAAGAACAGTACGTATGTATGTGTGTATGTATATATTTATTTATAAAGCGCAACTAGGTTACGCAGCGATGTACAATCCAACAATACAGTTATAAAACAGAAGTAAACTACAAGCATATAATCTGCACTAGCACTGTTTATATGTATGTATTTTTTCCCTAGGTTATTTATGCTTATTATATGTATTTATTGACCAATGTTTCCACTTATTGTTATTAGCATTTATTACCCCTCCATCTGTGCTTATAATGTCTTCCTTCCACCTAGATTGTAAGCTCTACAGGGCAGGGACCTCCAACCTCTTTTGTCAACCACAACCTGGCACTTAAAGTGATGTATCCTTGTAATATTTTACATGTATTGTATAATGTACTTTACCCATGTCTGTACTATACTTGTATTGCTGTACTGTACTGGATACATTTGTGGCGCTTAAATAAAATTATACATATATAAATATAATCAAGAAAATACATAACTCTAAGTGCCATGAGGCCATGAGGATGAAGGTCACTGCCCCATAGAGCTTACAATCTAGTAACAGAGTATAGGGGTAGCAGTTCCCATAATGTAACCTGCGGGCTATGATGTTCCTATATCAATATAACAAAGTAGTGTAAATGATCAAAAGCAATATAATTGGCAGCTTCTTTTTAGAATGATTAATTCCCTAATAATAAACAGAATTCAAAGAAGGTTTTAAGAATGTTTTTTAAATCAGATATGACCAGTCACATGCCTGCTAACTGTTGTTGAACTACAACTCCTACCAAGTATGCAAATTAAGACAATATTGGCGCATATTTACTGAGGCCATTTCAACCATATCGATTGGTTTCACCCCATTTGCTTTTTTATTTCCCTGTACTTTTCGATTTCGCTGATTTATAAAGGAACAATAACAATGTTTCACCATCAAAATAAATAATTATCAATAAATTTCGATCAGATGACAGAGGCACACTTTGCAGTGATCTTCTGTGAATGTCCCATCCATTATAGATTGATATCAATGGGAAATAATTTTGGACTTTGGCTAAGTGACAGGACCAGCTCCATAAGGAATAATGGGTTTTTGCCAGTCTGAGGGAGGATTATTTTTTGGGTCAATAAAATTGTCTTAGAACAGTTTTGAAAGTATGAGAAAACAGTAAACTTTGTTAAAAATAGGCTGTTTGTCATGAATTTACTAGTCAAAAATATTTTCTACTTTAGTAAATGTCCAGTGTGTTGGCACTAAGAGGTAGACAGCGGGCAATCTTGCGCTAAACTCTATTCAGACACACAGTAGGCATATTTTATAAGCCTCCTTATTTTAAAGTGCCCTCGTAACCTCAAAACACTAATAGTAATTTAGATTGTACTAAATATATATGTATTTAAAGAATGTACCTGTGTACAGTATTTCTCTCTGTCATCTTCCCTGTCAGCCTGCCCTTTCTTTCCCAAGTTGTATTGAGCGCTGCTAAATGATGATTGACATTATAACTCCTCCAATCAGATCCCTTCTAGATCGTGATTTAAGGGATCTGATTGGAGGAGCTATAATGTCAATCATCATCTGAAACAGCTGAGAAATAAATTCTGCACATACTTCTATTAGTACATGCTGCCATTGATGACAGGTGTTTGAGTATTGTTCTAATGTGAAAGGAGATATCTGATCAAATTTGTCTAACCTAGAGCATTATGGAACATCCATCTATAGCATTTCATTAAAACTACACACCTATAAAACAAAGAAGTCTAAATGCATGCTGTATATCTATGCAAGATAAAATGGTTTGTAATTGAAACCTGGACCGGTTGATGCTGGTATTAATCCCCTTTAGACCAGAACCATAATAAATGGTCATGCTGCAGTGCTGATTAGTCTTTACCTGAGATGCATGGTGCATGGCTGCTTGAAAATCATTGTAGCATGAACAGGTAAATAAGCAACAATGCATTTGGTTTTCATGATGCATTTCATGCATCTGGTGAGAAAAAAAGACCTTCTCTATCTCTGCCTATTATTTGAACTGTGCAGCATTGGACGGGGCTGCATTGACCCACCGGGAAGCCCTGCCTCAGATCTGTCAGACTGGTCTGCCGGGAATAATATCATGGGTCAGTACGATGCTGAAACTCTGCGTTGTGACAAATTCACAACCAATTCAGACACAGCTTTCGCCTATTTACCAAGTGTCAGAGTGTGTCAAAGTGCCAGGCTTACTGCTCTGAATGCACAAGTTTGACTTCCTAAGATCAAAGTGACAAAGTAGGAGGTTGATGGCAGTGCTCCCATGTGGTGTAAGGAGACTGTTCATTTAAAAGTGACAATAAAGACTGAGACACCAGAAACTAGAGGTACGGTGACATAGAAATAGATGTATTATTCACTTAGTTCAGTTACTGGGAAATTGTGAGGATGACATCACTGTACTTCACTGGTGGAATTCACATCACTATGCATCATTCTGCATCATACTACTGTTGGACTGACTGTGCTGCACTATGCAATAAATCCCTCACCTTTTGCATCTTTGAAATGAGAATCTGAACCTTAGTGAATAAAATGAGTACCTTGAGTTAATAGAGTGATAATCTAGATCCAAAATGGCTGCTCATACAACTCTTCACAGACAGGGGATGTAAACATCAAATTTTTTTATATTTGCATGTTTGTAAAAGTGACATATTACAAGTTACATATATTATGTTTTCTAAAATATATGTTTTTGTATTTAGGTAAATCATTATCAGTTTGAAGGGATATTTGTGGTTGCTAGTGCTACTAGTGTTGTGCTCACAAAGGAATGCAGGGCCTAGTCAACCCCAAGAGTAAACACTTATCACGGGCCTCAGCTCTGCTGGTGCCGGCAAACCATGCAGTTACACACAAAAAAAAATGTATTTTTAGACCCTGGTGTAATGTAGGGTAGGATTACCTCTTTACCTTGTACTGGAGGTGATGTTTTAATTACCCTTGAATCTTATAAATAAACTCCACTGAGAAAGTAGGTTTCTCTTCATGCAGAACTAAAACTTTACTTCAAAAATGGTACACTCCAAACATCAAAACAGGGTATCCAAATATTCATCAATAAATCCAATCGACATTACCCATGAGAGTCTCTATAAAAGTCCATATCAGGGTCCTTAGGGGTAAAAGTCCTAGGCCTCCAGACCTGGCACCTTTGAGTCAGTGCAAAGAAGCAGTGTTCTCCCATATCAGCTGCACACAGTCCTCTTTTTACTCATGGAACCCTGTGTTTCCTGTGAAAGGAACTTATATAGTGTAACGGTATTTACCTAAGTTCCAGGCCTTTTGGGCATTCCAGCACTTACAATGG
>WMED01001143.1:0-29030 GCA_019650415.1 Pipa parva
AGGATCAAAAATCGATGCAAGGACGGAGAGAACCATCCTTCTTTTCTACAAAAAAGAATCTTGCACCAGCAGGGGATGTGGGCGGACGGATAAAACCCTTTTCGAGGTTCTCATGTATGTAACTTCTCATAGCCTCCGTTTCCGGGATAGACAAAGGGTAGACTCTGCCTCTGGGAGGAAAGGTTCCAGGAAGAAGTTCGATGGGGCAATCATAAGGATGATGAGGAGGTAACTTATCAGCTGCCTTTTTGCAAAACACATCCTGGAAGGAGGAGTACACGTGTGGTAGGAGTTTGAGGTTTTCAGGAGAAAGTGAAAGAGTGGTGGTGCCAATGGATATCGAGGGAGAAGAGGAACAACATGACGACTTGCATCTGGGAGACCAGGAAATAATCCGATTGTTAGACCAATCTACAAAGGGGTTATGTAGACGTAACCAAGGAAGACCTAAAATGACTGGTGTAGAAGGAGTATTTATTAACAGAAAGGAAAGTTGTTCAGAATGCACATTCAAAACAGAAAACTTTATTTCTTGTGTGGAAAGAGAAATTACATCTTCTGAGGGGTCTGTCGTCCACAGAAAAAACTCGGAAAGGAGTGGACAACTGGAACATGGGAATATGATGTTTCTTGGCAAAGGACAAATCCATAAAATTTCCAGTTGCACCGGAATCCAGAAAGGCACAGGACTGGATGGGCGAATCGGAATGCAATAGAGTTACAGGAAGCATACAACGATGAGAATAAAGTGAGGGAATAATCTGGTCGGGGCCCAAGTCTTGGAGTTTTCCCAGCTTGGCAGAACAGTTCCTTACGAGATGACCCTCTTTTCCACAGTAGAAGCAAGAACTAGTGGTTCTGCGACGAACACGTTCTTCAGCGGATAAACGTGTAGCGCCAATTTTCCTGCATCCTTTCAGACTAATGGAAGCCAGAGAGATGGTTGGCAAAGGACTCGAAAGCGGGTGCTCCTGGGAGTACTTCCTTCTCTCACCCTGTCGTTCAAGTAACCTGTTATCCACACGAATACTTAAAGTGATCAACTCTTCCAACTGTGTAGGAAGGTCTTGGGAAACCATAACATCTTTTAACCTTTCCGAAAGTCCCTGCCAGTACGCTGACACCATAGCATTATTATCCCAACCGGCCTCAGTGGTTAAGATACGAAACTCAATTGCATATTGAACTGCAGAGCGGTTGCCCTGTCGAATCTGAAGTAGGCGGGAAGAGACTGCAGAAATTCGTCCGGAGACATCAAACACTAAACGGAAAGCTTCCAAGAAAGCGGCAGCGCTAGAAGTAACCGGATCATTTTGTTCCCATAACGGAGAATCCCAGTCTAGAGCGGCTCCATCCAACAGGGAAAATATGAATCCCACCTTAGCTCTTTCGGTAGGAAAACGATGAGGAACCAGTTCAAAATGTATCAGGCAGTGATTAATAAAACCACAACAGAATTCAGGGTTACCGGAAAATCTAGGAGGCGAAGCAAGACGGAGGTCCTTGCAAGCTTGTTCCGGATGAACTGTGGCGGCAACTGGGTCAGAAGTGAACGTACAAAAAGTCTGTAGCTGAAAAGAAATGGCGTCCATCAATTGCGTCATGCGACTCTGTTGTCTCTTGAAGGATTCAATCATAGAAGCCGTATGGCCTAGTTGGTACTCTTAAGTTTCCATACGTGAAACAAGACTGGATAGTATCTCTTCGGGAAAAGTTTTAAGTGCTGCCTCAGGGTGCTCCATGTCCTGATTATAATGTTAGGATTTGTCCGAATACACCTAGGAGAAGGAGGTAGCAACCGTAATCCTGAAAAAGCAAACAGACGCTAGGGCGCGGAGTCTAAGGAACCCCCGGTATTCGCCTAGAGCCCCCGCAAGGAGGTTAGGACTTTGCTGCAGAGGGAACCCAGGTCGCGGCCCCTAGGACTGAGTACCTGAACAGGACCACGGAGTTCTTCCCGAGATGGACCAAACAGGCAGGGAGACCGGGCAAGCCAGACTGGAACAAAGGCAGTAGCACGGCAGGATACAATGGCTGTAGCAAGGCAGGATACTGAGACTGTAGCAGGGCAGGATACTGAGACTGTAGCAGGGCAGGATACTGTGACTGTAGCAGGGCAGGAATACTGTGACTTTAGTAGGGCAGGAATACTGTGACTGTAGCAAGGCAGGGACAGGCATAGACTAGGTAGGGTAAACCTATATTCAGGCGCCGGACCTCTCTGACAGGCTCCCTTATATAGCCAGGGAGCCTGTCAGCTGATCGCGCCTTTGCAATTCAAAATGTGCGCCGCCGCGACGTGCGCACTGTGACGTCAGTGCGCATGCGCGGCGGCCGCAACCCGGAAGACCCGCGGCGCCGCGATGCCCGACGCTGGAGCGGACCGAGCGGGTAAGTATTAATCCTTACACAAAGACCGAATCTTTAGCTATCGGCATTATTACCAGGCTCATCAGAGAGAGATCAATGCGATCTCTCTGATGAGCCGGGTAATGATGTCGATCAACCAGTGTGTCGCGGAACCCCTGGGTTGTCCTTGCGGAACCCTGGTTGAAAATCACTGCCTTACAGTATATAGTGTGATAATGTATAGGGTATTAAAATTCATGATTGACTTCTATGACTAATATATAAACTGGACTATTTGGCATTTGTTATAGCCTTAAAAATGACAAATATTGGTTCAATATTCCTCCTCTCTACATATGTATACATTTAATGGAAATCGGAACTGATTTTTTACCAACTGTAGGATGCAATCACAATTCTGTATCAGTAATCTTACAGTATAAACAATGTAGCCTGCAAGCAAACACGCACATTTTTAGACAAACCCACAAAACACAAATACACAGTCCATGTATCCACATGAACTCACACATACATTTCAAAAGCAGAGGAATGGACACCACCAAATACCTTTTAAAATCTCAAATATTTACCAGAGCCTCAGTATATTTCTATCTATATATGTGTTAGGGTAGAATGGCTGTGTTAGTCCACACATGCAAAAAAAAATATATAGAAAACAGTCGTAAATATACTTTATTCGACCACCAACCCCTTTCATGACAAGTATATTTATGACTGTTTTCTATAGTCCATTAGCTCAGTAGAATACTTTCTTGCCTGTACTTAGTATTGCCTTGAACCTGATGAATAAGGGAGGTTTAACCCTCCAACCTCCAAAGCTTGTTTATTTAAAAAGACTGTCAGTCCAATAAAAATGTATCACCAAATACTTCAATACTAATTTATATATATATATATATATATATATATATATACAGTATATATATATATAATTTTTTTTAATCCTAATGATATTATATTAGGACATAGGTTCCATCATACTGGAAAATTGAAGAAAAACAAACACTAAGCAACTGGTTTTATTGTCAGTTTAGTTCTTTCAAAGAATGATTTAGTTCTTTTCCACTACGAACAAATTGGATATAAAATCGAAGCGGAGGAAAAGCTGTGGTCAGTTTTACTCTGAGAGAATTGTTTCTGCCGGCACTATCCAAACTTCATTTGCTATCATCTTGGTCACATTCTGTTGGCATACTCACAACACTAAAGAATAGAGGAAATGATATTCTGAAACTGCAGGTACTGTATGTTTTCATTGCAATTCTGTGATGAATTGTTCTGCTGAATTCACTGAATCATTCCTCAACTGATAATGTAAGGTTTTTATTCTTTCAACATTTTTGCTTTAGCCAGATTTAATTTGTAAAGATAAAGTTTCTAGAGAATTTCATAGGAAACTGGGCAAGTGGACAGTTGGTGGCAGATTATATTGACTGATTCAATTCAAAGCAAGCAATTATTTTCAAGAGTAGAATGGAAAAGCTGAAAGGATGAATAAAAGGGTAAAAGGGTAATGCAAACTTCACTATTAATATATTGCCTGTTCTTTTGACATTAGGGAGTGAATTGAGTGATTTTAGCTTTCAAGAACAATCATAGGTTTTCAGGCAGCCTGAAAAGAACAGACTAGAGATGATTTTGAATGTTGTTAAAGCAATTCTTTCTCTCTCTCTCTTGGATCGACATAAAGAAGACAAAAACTCACACAAGGGGATTACTAACTAAAAAAATGAAGTTATCAAGGAATTAATTATCTTGTATCCAGAAGTAATGCCAATGAGAGTTACAGACAAGTAATAATCTAATGTATTGCATTGGTAAAACTGATCTGAAACTTTTTAAAGTGTTGAAAAATAAAGATGTCAATGTGAAGACTAAGGAGTGCCTGATCCAAGCATGGGCAGTTGTTTTATATGGTTGTGAAAGCTGGACAATGAATAAGGAAGACTGGCAAAGAATTGATGCATTCAATGTGTGATGTTGACAAAGAGTACTGCATATACCATGGACTGAAGTATGTCTTGATGGAAATCCAACTAAAATGCTCTTTTGAGGTGAGAATGGAGAAACATTTTACATACTTTAGAAATGTCAATCTTTAGTTTGAAAGAGAATTTCAATAAGATGGATTAACACAATGGTTGGAACAATGGTTTGCAAAATTCAAATCGAGAGGATGGTCAATATTTTGACATGGTTTATACACTTCCAGTTTGCACACACTGAACCATATATAACTGCAAGAACCTCAGAGAGTAAGAGATACTTGCAACAGTTGCATAATTTTTCTTCCCCATTTTATGACAAAATGTCTGGGAACATTACTGATTGGCAAAGAAATAGAAAGCTGGAAAGGGTATGATTCTGAACCATCCAGCAGACCAAATGTTAACATTGTAGATGATAGGATAACACAGGAAAGCTTGACTATTGCCTCTTGAGTTGTTGAGAGCAGCTATATGTGCAAACAAACCAATAATAGCTGTGATGTGCAACCTTGGGTCCACGTATCCTGCCAGACACATCAAATTGCAAAAATGAAAAAAAGAGGAGCAAGGTTGCAATAACAAAAGGGTAGCAAAGCTACAATTTATTGCATTGCATTACATGTTTCAGGTGACAAACCCTTTTTAAAATTTGAAATTCTAATTATTACAAACACCTGTGGAAGACAGGAGAGTTCAGCTGTGTTCATAGTGTTGGTCTTAATCAGTGTTTAACTCAATCCAGAGTGGCTTGATAACTTAGTGGGATTTTCACTACCAGTGAACAAGGTAACCCTAGGCTTGATGCTTTACAATTTTTCGAGAAAGCTACAGTTTTTTTTTGGATCAAACTATTGTTGAAGCTATTACTGAGCATAGCAAATCCATTATCAGGCTTTTGAAGGCCATATGAAAATTCAGAAGTCAGTTTTTCAGAATGTAATCAGTGAAACTCTAAACAGTTGTTCAGCAATCCTGGTTCCCATGAGCATTCCTCAGGACCATTTCATAAAACCAGGAATAGCACTACTCTCAAATTACAGATTTAAAGACATTTCCACAATATTTTTTCCCTCCTTCCATGATGCTAATGAGGGAAATGGTAAGGAAGGACCCTTGGAGATATAGGAATTCAGAACTAAATGTGAAATGCTGGATGTATTTTTTCATGATTCAGGAAGCTCTAGTTCTATAGCCACTAGATTAATGACTCTTGTTACCCTAAAAGGGACAGGAAATCATGATCCAAGTTTGGCAGAAGGTAATGTTAACCTAAGGTTTTTTATAGACAACCACACCTGATTTCCCACTATATAATTGGATGCCTTATTGCGACTAAAATCCAACCAGTCATTTGTCTGCAGTTAAGCTTCTGTCCAAAGCAGTAAAATGCTTGTTGAAAAAAGATTGTAACAAAGTGAGTTAAATTCTTGTCAGCTGAAAATTTTCAGGCATGTCTAATTATAATGATAAAGGAAAGCCATAATTAGCAAAGAATGTGGACAACTTAATGGAAGAATATACAGCATTTTTTAAGCAAATTCTGCTGTAGATAAATACAACCAGCTATTCTGTAGGTAGTGTAAGCAGGTGGCTGGAAGGATAGTGGATGGGGTATATTTGCCATGGAGATTGAGGAGGTCATTTATTAAAGTCCGAATTTGCCTTGCATAGTGTCTCCATGTCTGTTCGCATCAATATGATTAGGAAGTTGAGAATTCACTTTTTCTTATTCATGAAGCAGTGGACAGCGACAGACGCCATCGCATGTGTTGTGCATCATAGTCAGTCGCACAATATTAGCATGAGAAGTCATGCGGAGTGAGGAGAATTTCTCCAGTGAAGGACAACATATTCAACTAACTTTACATAAGTAAAAATACTTATTTTTATACGTCATCTTGTGCCTAGTTTATGTTTAATAGTAGACTAATTTAGTCGCAGTCACCATTGTCACTTTTGAATGAATAGTCACCTTACACAACACTGGAGCCCTGACATCAAACCCCTCAATTTGCCACTCTTTTGTGGCAAAGGCAAACAGGTGAATTTGGAGCAGTATGCTCTGCAGAATCCACCCCTTCGACAGACTCCGCCGCATGCTGAATAGCCTAATTACCTGTGCATGCACATGCAAATTGATGTAGAGGGCTCCGTAAGTCCGTGACTACAGTAAGCATCAGAATTGGTGGTGAATTTGTCACATCGCAGAGATTGTTGAACAAGTGTTGTTGGAGAAGTTGCGAAAGGATGTGAATAAGGGCATTTACGCGACTGTTCAGACTTTAATGAATGACCCAATGAGTGTGGCAGTTTCATAAATTGTACCTGGCGGTATTAAACTGCCTAGGCTTTTCTTTAGGTGGATTTTGAGACCAGGATTTAGGAGTGGCTAAAGAGCTTGGGAGGGAAGGTCACTCCTATACTCCATCCCAGAGTTTTTCCCTCTTAGTGCTCAGCTGTCCTTTATTAGTAGGGAAAAAGTCTGCTGAGCCAGAAAGAACTGCAGTGTGGGTGAAATCCCTCCTGTGCTACTTATGGGTAAAGTGAACTGTTTGTTTTATATAAGTCTGTTTATAGAAAAATTGCAATGTTTTGAGGAAGAAAGACGGTTTATTGTATAAGCTGAAGAAAAGCCTGTTTAAGTTTTGCTGAGGAAACACTGTGTGATTTGTTTCTGTTTTTGGCACCAGTGCAGATTAATAATCTGGATTGTTACTTTTGTTTACCTTTGGGCAAGTGTGCCTGTTTTTTTTTTTTATATCCCACAGATCCCGGTTTACAGTAGGTAACAAAACAACTTGTCTGTTAGATTACATAAGAAAGACAAAAGTTACATGAAGATTATGTATTTTGTATTTCTCCTAACCCCAGGGGTCCTGACACAGCATCTGCTTCTTATTATGAGAAGTGGACCTGTAGGAAATTACAAAGTTAAATCTAGGAAAAAAAAGGCCCCACCTAGCTTTGAAGGAATTCATCCTCTTGGCCTATTCAGGAATGACAGATATGGTCTGTATACACATTAATGTGGTTAGTTACATCTTCCAGAAAATACTTCCACTCCTTAGAAAACACTTTAGTTAGCTCTATAAATCTAGTCATTTCTTGTTACCCAAGTTTTGGTTTCAGTATTTCTGGTTCCTGCCTAAACTGTGTCTTTATTTGGATCTCCTGTGTATTGACCTTTTGCTTTGACTTTTGACCTTGAACTTTTACTACATGTCTCAGTGCTGCAGTTCTGAATATCAACTTTGAATTCTCACTGCTGGACATGACTTTGGCTTTGATTTTCATCCTTGCACTTTTGCTGCCTGCCCTGACCATTTGCCTGCCTGACTCTGATCCTGCTCTGCTTTTCTTGACCTTTGTTTGTTGTAGACTGGTCCCACTCACTACATCACCCTTGGGTTATGTATCCTAGTTAATCCCACAGGGATTCTCTTCCCATCCTATTAGTAAAGCAGAATGCCATTTGCTGGAGGAAAAGTTATGGAATTTTAAGAACATGTTGAATTTCTAGTATTCTGATTACATTTTTGAATTAGCAAAATGTTTTGTTATAAGGTGATTTTTCGAAAAGTTTCATGAAATGATTTGTGACTGCAAGAACTGCTAACATTCAAACAAATTCAGAACTCAGGCAAACCATTTCACTTATCTATTCTATAGCTGAACTGTAGAAAAATGTAACTCGTGTATAAGACTGAAGGAAAAACATTGTAAATGTAAGTAAACATTTGCTCTTTGAAGGCATTTATCTGCATGTTTTCTTATTTATTTCACTATATATATTTTCAGCCTTAGTACAGATGTTAGTGTTGAGCCTGAAATTGAAGTGCAAGGTCATGCTGCTTTGAAGATCAGAATATGCTAATATATAATATGAATGCACTAATGTGCAATTTACATTACCTGCACTTTGTGTGCTTATGAAGTACTTCAACTCTTTGATATTCTAAAACATAGGTATTATCCACATCCCATTAGCTTTTGCTAAACTACGTTTTCTATCATTCAATGCTAACTTGATAGGAGAAGCAAAAGCTTGAGGTTGAAGGCACTACTAAGTGAACTTTTCACAAGTTCCAGATCAGTACATGTTGATTTTACCCATTAATTAAGATCACACACCTGTTGAAAATATTGTTTTGACTAAAATGGTATTTGGCCTGCTGGCTTCAATAAGAGTCACAGGAAATGAATGAAAGTACAAAGATCCTAACTGAAGTACTAAGGTTTCCTAACCATAACTGATATGCTGAAAATACAGGATCTGCCAGCCTAAACTGCTACTGTATATTATGAAACCGCAAATCAGTACCTTTGGCTGTAGCACTATCCTATAAGACTCACAGCTTCCATGTTGAATCCTCATTAATATGTTAATGAACCCTGGCACAACATCACACATACCTGTATTGTTTGATAGGTTGGAGATTATCACATGGTCCATTAAAGGCAAACTCCCACTCCTTTATGAGAAGCTTATAAAAAAAATTCTTTGCTCCTCTTATAGTAAGTATAGCATAGTGGTTAAGTGCTACGTTTTATGTGTGGAAGGTTGTTGATTCAAATCTCATTTTTTGTCTTAGCTTATTAAATCCTTTATTTTTGTTAACAAAATCACTTCACTGTATTCGCAAAATACAGGTACAACCTCATTTAGTGATAAAAAAAGAAATCAGGTTTTCAACCAACAACCTTACACGTTCAAAACGTATACCTTATTCACTATGCTATACTCCCAACTTGTTAACTTGGATGGAGAAGATTGTGGGTTTATATTACTGGAATGTAGGCTAAATTAATAAATGTGATTTATTAGGAGACTTTAGTTCCTCTTTTAGTAGATAATATTGCTATCAGGGATGTAACTATAGGGGGTGTAGTGGTATTAATTTCACTGGAGCTCAGGCATCTGAAGGGACCCCAATGGGCCCAGATATTTTTAGGTTACAGCAAAGAAGAAAACACAAACTCCATTATTATGAGTCAGTGACTAATCCCATATGAAAGAACTCAAGGAAATAACCAAATAAATGGTATAGGATTAACTGGGAGCATGAATTTTAAGACAGGACAGCAATGGGGCCCAGCTAGACATTTTGCTACTGGACCCATGTGCCTAAAGTTTGCCACTGATTGCTATGCTTTTTTCCTATGTGGTTTATATGATAGGAAAGCTTGATCACCGAAGAAAGGGATTTGAGAATTATAAAACAAATTTCTCTAAACCATGATGGTTAATAATGCGAATAAATATAACATAATAGGAATAAGTACAATGTGTAATGCACTCAGGTTTACTCATCCCAAATTTGGATAAAGATAAGCATAGATTTGCAACTGACTTTGTGATATTTTTAAATTATTAAAATACTATGTGATGTTCATTTGATTTAGGCTGGCAAAATCCCATTATTTTCCAGGGAGTATTTCCAGTATTTCATGTCTGCTGGCACTTCTGACTGCCGGCAAGTGCTAGGGGTGAGTATAGCCTAGAGCTTCCAGATTTTCAGCCAATCGGGTGACATCAATGGCACCAAATTCAAATAGTGAGCACTGTCTACATGCAGTGCTCGATCATCAATGTCTAATATAGCATGTGGATTGTTATGACTTCCATTTTGCTACAGCTCAGCCTTAAAGGGATCAGCTCCAAGTGTCTTCAGCCAAGAGATTCTGCAGCATCAGGGTGAGTCTCTTCATAGCTAGCACTGTAACTTCAGCCATGTTCCACACTGTAAAGTCTCTGCAGCATTGAGCCAAGAGTGAGAGTCCCAGAAGAGGATCTACATACTCTATAGTGGTTCCAGGAAGTGCTGTATGTTACAGTTCATTGTGTGCCCAGGGGTGCTGTAAGTGATGTTTCAACTACACTGTACTAAGTATGAGCCTTCTACATTAAAGTGTAGCTGATACAAGTAGTCACCAGAGTTCCCATGTGAGTCAATCCAGCAACCACCAATGGGGGATTAACCTGAGGGCCACAACCTGAGAGGTCGCCTGCCGCAAAGGCCATACCCCCTTGGAGGGGTTTCAGGATGAAGTCCAGGGCCTCTTTATACTTTGTGCCTAAGTGTTAACCAGCGCCAACAGAGGAAAGAGTATGGAGGATCCACCTTTACCCTAATGTTCTCTATTTGTTTTCAGGTCTCCTGTTTCCTGCACCGAGAGGTGTACCACCATGTTCCTGTTTGTTTACATGCCCTTTTCCACAGTACACCTTAGTGCCTCTTTTCTCTGGGAGTTATAGGTCTTTACATGTACGTATTTTGGGAAGATGGCCTAGATTATCTACTGTAAGGGACAAGAAAAACACACGTAACAAACTGTATACTGCAGGTGCAAGTGTTGGATTACTGTGATAATAACAAAAGAACATTAGTATTATCTGTCTTACAGCTAATTCCTCTATCTCTCATACATGTTTGTTTTGCAGTATAAATAAATTCCTTGTTTAGTGCTCTTAAGTGAAGTGAGATTTAAATACTGTATGTATACACACCATGCAAGGTGCTCGCTAAGAAACAAATCCCTGCTGCGGCATAAATTATTTTTAAGATGGGATTTATTGAGGCTGTATCATTAATGTGTACAGTGTTGTTTGTGATGGTGAAGATTAATTCCTCAAGCAAGTTTGCAATTAATATATTAAATTAATTATAAACTATATAATTATCACTTTGAGTGAATGGGCAAGCAGCTTGTTCATAAGATTGCATTTAAATCTGGAGTCAAATTTTCCAAATTAATATTTAGTTCTCAGTGTTGCTAATCCTTTGCCTGTTAGTCAGTATTTTGGATGAAAAAGGAAAATGAAATGGTAAAAGAACTGATAAATCATAGTTATTACACTTGGGCGAAATTTATTAAACTCGGAAAAGCCGTTTGCGCTTTTCCGAGTTTAATAACTCGGGAGAAGGCTTTGAAGTTTCTCTGGTAAGTATTGCGAGATTTGCCTTGTGCGATACTTGCCGTGACAAACTTTTTTTTAAATTACATATATCCATGGAAAGGTACTGTATGGCTACCTTTCCATGGATATATTTAATTAAAAAAAGTTTCTCATGACAAGTATCGCACAAGGCAAATCTCGCAATACTTACCGGAGAAACTTCAAAGCATTAATAAATTCGTCCAATGCGTACTGTTAATTTCCAGAAATGATTAGAAACTTTTCGCCCCAACTTTCTTAATTTCATCTCCTTTTTTAAGGCAAAATTGTTTTCATGTAAAGCACTACAATTTTATGCACAAGAAAAATAGTTGAAAAAAAGAGTTTATATTTATTTCCACAAACAGGCAAACAAATTAACAAAATTGTATTTTGTTTGGATGATGCTACTGGTTAAAACAGGTCTGAGATGATTCTTAACTTTCCAGGTACATGGCAAACTAAGTGTCAGATCTTTCCTTGTTAACTTATTATAAACTTGTAATAACCATACCTACAATGACACTGGTGGAAAATTAAAGCAACATCACTTTTAATTCTAGTCACAAAGCAGCTGGCACGTGAAAACCTTCATTAACCAAGAGTCTCCGACTATCCGGTCAAGAGAACAAAGCTGTAAGCTACTGTCACCCACACAGAGTAGTCATAACCTTTCATTTGTAAGTATTTTTGCACCGTCTTTGCCAAATAACCCTCCATGCTGTGACAGTAACATAACAAATACCATTAAACATATAAATGGCTTATATTTTTAACATTTAACGTTAAATATTTTAATAACTTTTTTTTAAAACCGTCATAATGATCACCATAAAGGAGAGGAGGGGGCAGAACTTTTTCTCTAATGCAGCTCCTCACAATATGGAATCCAGATAGGCGGGCCCTGATTTATATGCGCTCCCACCCCAAAGAGAGGTGCCTGCTGGTACTTTACTATAGGCTAAGGGGTCCGTATAAAATGATTATTGTCTAGGTTGCCTTGTATGCCATGATCTGTTCCTCCCCCATCCCCCAGCCCATAGAAGGGGGGGGGGGGGGAAGGTGGAGGAGGCCAGATAACTACATGTTTGGGCTTTTGGGTGCCCATTCTAAACTATCAACATAATGATGAACTCAAAAAGAATGAAAAGATTGGAGAAAAGTACCTTAGGTACCAATATATACTTTACTTGCCCTATCAAAACTTGGTTGTTAATTTAAACAATTCTGAATTTTACACTAACTACCCTGTGAATATTAAAGGAGAATTAAAAGTATAAAACAAGAAAGACTTATTAAAAACCTTACCAGATATAGAGGTGAATAGCTATAGTCACAATATGAACTGTGCTGTAATTAGCTGGCACCTGATGCTTTTTCAGAGTGCAGGCTGACTGTAAAGCTCCTCCCATCTTGTTTCATGGCCAGTGATAAATGGTTGAAACATCGTCACATTCATTGCAGAGGCCAACGCTTCCTGCAATGAACATGATGATGTGTGAGGTCGATTAAACAAGTGGGACGAGCTTCACGCTGGCTTCTCTGTCAGCCTGCGCACTGTGAAGAAGCATTGGGTGCTGGCTAATTACAGCACAGTTCATACCGTGACTGCAGAGATTCACCTCTATATCTGGTAAAGTTTTTAATAAGTCTTTCTTGTTTTATACCTTTAAGTCCCCTTTAACACTATGGGTTAAAACATTTAGGTGTGAAGCTGCCCTTTACTCATGGAAATCTGGGTAGCACTGCAAGACTTACATTTTGTGAAAGAAATGCCATATTTGTAGAGCTGGAGTATGCTCTATCAAATAGTGTGTTGGTTAGGACTTTGAGTATCTAGGTTCGTGATAATAGAGACTGGGACTGATCTAACAAATGACATCACAGCCAATGAGTTTAATGGGGACAATATTTCCCAGCCTGCATCAATGCTTTGGATATTTTGGAACACTTGACTTCCAGGCTCCACTCCAAACCCATCATGTTTCTTTTACCTTTTATCTATTTGTTAATGCTCACAGGAGCAATACATATTCTTATTAAATTATTCATTATTCATTTTCAATGAAAATCCTAATATTTTAATTATATAGTAGTCTTATACATAGAATACCATTGACAGGAGAGATATTTTCACTATTTTATCTTACAAGAAACCATCTTATTCAGTGGCTATTTAACTGCAATAGTTTCACTATCTTGACTGCATTCAGTTTCTCTGTATGGATAACTTTAATGTTCATCCTGAAATCTTAAGTACTGAAATATCAGTTAATTTAGGGCATATATTTTATGTTTTAGTTTTGGTTCAGAATCAGTTCATTGACGTGTTTTGATTTTGTTTTGACAGGTTTTGGTTTTGAATTCAGATTCAGATTTTGTTTTTAATTAAAAACAAACAAAAAAAAATTATCTTTTGTCCTTAAATGACCAATGCAAAAGGTCTGAATGCATATAGAAGTTACAAGGAACTGCCTATTCCAGTGGGTCAGATGGCTACTTATCAAGACCCCTTGTAATATTGGGGATCAAGAAAAAAGATGATGGAGTTCCACAGACTACATTGGGGCTGAAGAAGGATTCCACAAGGCTTAGCATTGAATATGGTCCCATCCAGGACTACTTAATGGGTCAGAGGAAAATACATCCAAAAAGGTTAAGGCACATGTATGCCTGGTTGCTGGCTGCATTGCTGCTTTACTGGGGATAATGGAAAGAGTTTGCTTTTATTTTTATTTAACATGCTCTTTGCTAGTTTTACTTTGTTTCAGTAAGGTTCAAAGTGAAGTTTGAGGGGGTTATTCACTAAGGTGCGACCTCGACAGTTGAATTCGCAAACAGCAGATTACCATAGCAAATCTGCTACAATTTTCCCATAATAAAGTCACGATAATTTTCCAATAATAAAGTCATTACTGCGACAGTAGCAGCCTATTGCGACTGTCTTTATCTGGCGAATTTACATCTATATGCAACAATTCCGACTTTAGTGAATAACCCCCTGAAACTTTTAGTGAGCATCTTAGGTTCAGTGAGGTTTATAAAAACATCTAAGAAAAATAATATGAATTTGTATGCGTTTTGGATTTGATTGATATATTTTTTAGGTAATGATTATATGAACCTGCCTTGGATCTACAGTGTCAAATTTCATTGGGTTAATCTGAAACTGAACCCCACTTCCCTAATATTAAAGAAGGAATCTTAAACCACTTCTATCCATAGGGACCTGTTTTGCATTTACTGGCCTCTGAATCTGGTGCTGTAGGAATGCCATCCCCATGGCTTACAATACAAATTGTTAGATAATACAGCATAACTAATCTTGGCGTCGTAACCAACCTATGATGTCTATTTGATGCAATGATTTCTGTCTATGATTTCTATGATTATCTATGATTAATGATTTCTGTAATGGAAAAACATTTAAATCTTAAATTGTGCTAAGGACTGGGCAGCTTTCACATTTTATTATGTCACAGGAGTTGCTTTCTGGGAAAGTGTTTATTACCATCAGTGATGCTTGTCATATAAATGTAATAAAACAGGCATTTCAAGCAAACAGCAGCACAAGAGGCAGACTAGCTCAGAAGAGTAGACGTGAGGAGAAAAAGACACCAGATACAGTTTCATATTGATATAAGGTGCTCACAATCATTGCCACCTAACATTGCTTCCAGAGATATTCATATAATTTATATACCCATAGTCATAATAATAGAGCCTGTCAAGAGAATACAGAAATGCATCACTTCTGGAGAGGAAAGGAACCACTTGGTGAAATGGCATATAACCAGTAGATTGATTATGGCTGCAGGTTTTTTTGTTTCACACAAAGGAGAATGTTAATCTTTTGCCTTTATTTTTCATTACAAAAGACAGAAATCATTACATCAAATAGACATCATAGGTTGGGCAATTGAACTGAAGACAATGACTTTTATTTTGTAAAATGTATTGGTGTCTTTTGATTTATCCCATGTACTGAAATTCAGCATGTAGCTTGTAATAATTTGGAACCTGGCATAGTAGGAGATGGAAAGTTCCTTCTTGCATTGATCAATATGAAGAAGTGACACTGTATGCTAGGTTTAGTGAAATCTATCTTTAATACTTGCAGCATTAAAGAAGTCTGCACATAAAAGGGTTGTATTTGCTGACAATTTATAGTTATGAAACTATATAGCATCTCATGCCAACAGGACACCAGCTTTTCGAAATTGAGGTTCAACAACAACCTTTCTGCAGATCCAAGTCCTTACATAAACTCCAGATAATTATGGCTGTTGTATGTCATTTGCAACCCATCTAATGAATTATTATACCAAACATTCCTACAGCCATCTAACTAATCAACAACGTATTAACTTTTTTGTTTTAAATACACAACTCCTAAATCTAATTAAACATACAAAAAACAGATAAGACGTGTGGACAATCTAAGGCAGGCTAAATTTAGGGACTAAATATACAGGGACTGCATGTTGAACAATAAGCTTTGCACACTAACACTTGTTAATCAAAAGAGTAGGATTGGTGAACACTTCCAAATGAACCCTGCCATTGGGAATTTCATATAAATAGTGAAACTTTGCCGCCTTCTGCTTTTTCTTGCACCTGGTGCCTCCAGCACTACCAGGATTGTGTACAATAAATCTTATTATTAACTTCTGATACACAAAACAGTGACTTTGCATGATGTACAATTCGGTTTAAAGTTTATTATTTAGTGGGTTTACAATTTGTGGCACATATATAAATAAAAGTACTCATTTACCCTTAATGACCTACTGTCTTGTAGACTGGCTACACATCACAAATTTATGGAGAGAGCTTCTCATATGTTATGTGAAGAAATCATTGCTTTACTTTTTAACTTATCAGTACAGCACTTATTTACTTAGCTACTGTTAAAATGCTAGCTATTGAGAGGGTTAACAATAACAACATATAGCTGCTGGTTGTGAGTAAGAGAAGTTCTTATCAAATTCTAGAAACGCAAATATCAGCAAATGGTAAAATACTACAGGAAAAAACACACACAATCAAATTATAGGTAAAGCTGCAGTGCCAGATGCTAGGAGCAGATTTCAAGATTTTCCACTTTTTCCCTATTGTATATTGAAAGGTTTATCTTAAGAGATGTAAATAAGTCTCCAGCACCTCTGGCATCTGGGCCATAATATGAGAACATAATTAAAAAAAAAACAGGCAACATTTTTAACAAAAGCAAACTGAAGACTATGCATCAGTATACTTTGCTTTAGGCATTCCAGAAAAATTAGACTGTAAGCTCTTGTGCCATAATAACAGTTAAAATAAATAATAAAAAATGTACTGATGCCTGTAAGATCTTTTAAAAGGAATACCTGTAACTAAGCTTGTAGCTGTTGCTGAGGAGAGTGAACAGTTCTGCATAATGCAAACAGAAGTACATAATCAGTCTCTGATCTCTGGGGCCAGGGAACTGATGTAAAGCCTACAGTGCACTGTGGGTCTTATGCCTAGTCAAAACAAAGCTGGATAATACAATGCTGTATAGAGAGGCAAATTTAAACCAGTGTTAAAGTGTATTACTACACTACATGGGCAAGTATTATGGGCATTCATTAGTTAACGGTATAAAAGAAATTGCATGAGCCAAACAGTATGGTGAATGTGCTTTATAAAAGAATTGGCAATATACCATGGAATTAATTGGATGCCACACATATAATTGTAGCTTCAGCTTGTGACTGTCGGCATATAATTATCAACTTTTCTATCTACCTGCTCCTCTATGAGAGATATTTGATCTTTTTATGTGGTCACTTTTACAAAATTCTGTTCTTTATGAGGTGTGTGTTACGCCATTATTATTTGTATAGTTCTCTTTCCAGATATCAGGTTTAAAAATGGGTCAGTATAGTGCAAGCCTTCTTAAAACAAAATGTATTGTCATACCTTCTGTTTAGAGAAAAACAAATAAGTGATTTGCATGTTTCCTCCCACTTTCCCATGATCACCGGCTATACCTTTTGTTTTTTCTTTGTGTGGAAATGCTACCTGTGTAACAGGGACGATATGAATACACTGAGACAAGAAGGCTTTGGCAATGTTTTCATTGGAGAACCGTGGCTCTTTTTAGCCCACCTGACCCTAAGCTTCTTACTGACCTCATCTGCAGTATGGACATGATGGGCAATGTATACAACCAGTGGGTGAACGGTTCAACACATACATTTATATATTCTAGAACAACATAAAAAAGTATAAAGGAGCATAAGTCAGTGCTTTCTGATAAAACAAAATGACGAACATGCACAAAGAGGCTATGCCGACATTTTTCACTCTCTTTTATAATTTATGCCTTCTTTCCATCACTTAGTCTTTACGTGATACCTTTCTGATTAATTATATTAATTTCTCCTAACATTTCCCATTAAACAGATATAGGTGATTTTGTACATAGAATTGTATTTATATATTGTATTTGTATTTATGTATGATTAAGTTGCAATAGTGTTTTTCAGGGTTAGACTAGCCACCTGGGCCTCCAGGGGACTCCTGTGGGCGTAAGGGAAGGGCGTAAGTTCTTCATTTCTACCTTACTTTTATTATTGTTGATCTTACTAGGGATGGAATCGTGTGCCTTCATTTTGACAGCTATTGTATCTTTCCAGTCATAAACTGAGAAGCAACATATATTTTTAATGTAACAAGCGATGGGCAATTATATGCTGTGGTAAACACTGAATGGTGGAATGTTCAAGATCATCCACTGGGGGACAACATTGAAGCTTCAATCAAATGACACAGTAGAAGAACAGTTATATAACCAAAAGGATAAGCTTCTATGATACTAAACTGAGGATAAGCTTATTTAATGTTTAAATAAAGTCTTTATTGTTTTGAATCTGCTGCGTCCCTAAGTCATATGTAACAAAGTAAGAATTGCACCCCAGAATTAAGGGGAAATATCTTGAATTGATTAGGAAAACATGCTGCACGGGCTGCTCATTTTCAAAGTTGCCTTATTTTTTCAAATGTATTTATAGAAACATTGCAAAACACAACCTTAAAGAAACATAATAGAAACTATAAAACTAATACACATAATTTAGGCACAAGAAACAGATTACTGTAGTGAATATTATTTCTGAAATGTTTGTCTAAACTTCAACTTACACTTGAAGTAGTTTCTGGTATGGCATACCTTTCACAATGGGACTGCTAATAATTATATATACAAGGAGTGCTCTAATAATAGGGTTATATATTTCTAAAATTTGTATACATTTGCAAAAATTTCTACAAAGGGAGTGTGTAATGAAACATAAAATTGTGCTGTAGATAAAACTGTGTTCTGCAACACTGTCTTTTTTAAATCTATATTTTCGAGTAAACCTTTTTGCAGACACTGTGTCAAAGCAAATGCCCTTTGTTAGTCGGCATGTGGTTTTTGTCAGTCAACTGAACAACTATTAAAACTTAAACAAAATGTAAAAAAAATTGAGATCCACTGATATTTAAATCCAGGTGCAAGCCAAACTACCATGCAGTTTACTGTGATGTAATTATTTTTCAGTACACTGTGGAATACTTTATATCACTGTGCATTTGGTATTCTATTAATACGAGCCTTAATAGTACTATCCTAGCACAAAATATTATAGGAACAGTGAGGTTTGTAAATCTTTATTTTTTTATATTAAAAGACTAAAATAACTGATATTATTCTAGGTTAAGACACGTTTTGCACTGTGTTCTGCTGTAATATTTTTGAAATTATCTTCATAATAAAAGATATTAAAACTGAGATAATGCTTTATTTTTTATAAAGAACATTTTTTGCTATTCTTTTTGAACATCAGTTTTAAGCAGACATTGCTTCCTTAAATAGGTTAATAGGGGAGAACCTACGTAATAGCTGTTGCCCACACCACTTCTTGCCAGTCAAATTACATAGCATTATTAAACAAGTTTTATATAAAATACACTTTGTTTAGTTATAAGTGATATATTATTTATTATTAAAATTCCACAACTTTCTAGGTGTCCTTTCTTCTACAATATTGCAAACCCCCTTTAGGTTAGAAAACAAAATTACTCAGACCTCCACTGTTTTGAAGACAACAGCTGTGGAAGATTTTGGGGCTTTTGCATCAATACATGATGCTATGTTAGAGAAGTTGTGAATTGACTTCTCCTTATTGACTAAGTGGCAGATAGGCTTGGTGAACAAGCAAATGGCCAAAGACTCCGGCAGATGCATAGTGTAGTGCATAGTCAGTCGAATAGTAGCAGGATGTGTAGTGATGCGAATTTGAGAAAGTGAAGTGAAGTGACACCATATTACAATGATCTTCATGATTGTGTTTAAAGGGGAATCTGTTAATATAACTTATTAGGTAACTGACTGATAATATAATATTAATAGGTATAATTGAGTTTAAGGAAGGAAATTTCCAACAGTTTGTCACATTTTAATCCGCACTATTGTCACTGTACTAAAGCTGTGTCTTTTACATTGTTTCCTATGTGACAGTAATATTAACTAATGGTGCTGCGTGATTTCTATATTTTCTATAATATTTGAATGTTAAGTCGCCTTACACAACACTGGAGTCCTGCCATCAACCCTTTAATTCACCACTCTGATCTGGCAAAGTCAAACGGGTTAATTTGTAGCAGGCTTCCTGTCACCAGTTTGACAGATTTTGAATGTTTATTAGGTGAATTACCTGTGCGTGTCCACACAAGTGATGCGAAGAGCTCTGCTACCTTCAGAAACATCCAAATTGGTCACATTTGCCACATCGCAGAGTTTGCTCAATATGCGAATACTGGGAAGCAGCGAATAGACACAACTATTCTAACTTACAGTATGTCAATAACCCCCATTATCTTTTAGGGTACCTCATTTACTGCAAGTTCTAGCCAAATGAGGTCAAGTTCAAGCAAATAATGTGTATAATAACACTATGACAGCAAAAAATTAAGTTAATGTACTTTCTAAAGTGAAGCTTAGTTATTCTGGGCTTCCTTATAGTTATAAATATAATTTATAGCAAACAACAGTCTTCCATAGTAGCATGTTTATTTTAATGTCCAAAAAAACAAAACGGTCTTTCCTTTGGTAAGGAGAAAACTAAAGTGATTACAGCAGGAAGTTTCTCACACAGGGCCTTATTGAGTCTGAATTCACCTGCCAAAATCACTTAGCTACAATTTGAGTCGCATCATCAAAATAGGCAGGCATTCACTTCTTCTTATTGATGAAGCTGCGGATAGATTTGCTGAACAGGAATACTGCTATGGATGCAGTTTCAGGAGTAGTGTGGTGAAGATAGTCAAATAGAAGTAGGATGCGAAGACATGCGGAGTGATGGGAAGTGCAGTGATGTCATCCTTACCATATCCCACTAACTGTATATAAGTGAATAATACATCTGTTTCTATGTCACCTTGTTCCTAGTTCATATTTAGTAGTAGACTAATTTAGTCACTGTCGCTATTGCCACTTTTGATGATATAGTCACCTTACGACATACCATTAACCGACCAATTCACTACTCTGATATGGCAAAGTCAAACAGGTGATTTCAGAGCACTACACCAGTCGAATTTGTGATTGCGACAGACTCTGCTGCTTTGCCAATAGTAGAAGTACCTGTGTATGCACACGTAAAGTGATGTGTAGTAAGAGCACGTAACTATTGTAGTCGGCCAAATTAATTGCATATTCGCCACATCACAGAATTTACTCAATAAGCTAACATGGGGAAGTGGTGAATAGATGCAAATTCAGAGCTATAAGTGACTATTTGGCCTGTAGTCAATAAGACCTACAGTCACATGGAATTCCTCCTTACTTCAGGTTACCTTAGCTACCAGGTTATTGGACACACTTTGGATGCTTTTTAAATTCAAACCAAATAACGCTTTGCTCTTTTCCAGCAGCTGCAGCTTTTAGCTCACAGAAAAATATCTTCCTTTCTAGATTCACACATTTTCTGTGTAGTTCACGCTCAGAGAGACCAGCTGATCTCCATAACCTTCCATTTATTAGTCTTAGGCTTTTTTTCAGGCTACATTTTACCAGTGGTAGGTCCCATCAGTATATATTCAAAAAAGGTTCACAAAAAGTGACAGCTTTCTTGGAAAATACAAATACCAAATAATACTAAACATTTTTTTAGATTGTAGATATAAAGGAATATGATTAGTGCAGATACATGCTCTCTTTTATATGCCATTTTCTTGTTGTGGAAATGCTAAATGACTTTCTGCTTTCAAAGCAATGCATAAACTAGACTGCTGAGCCAGCACGTTTACTGGTGAACACATTTAAATCATCTTCTATCAAAAAGCATCCAATTTAGGGAGAAAACTTCAGTTTTTATCGGCAGGACAATAGTTTAGAAGGAACTCTGCATTGTAAGAAAATGTTTAATAAACCTGAAGACAGATGCCTATGGAACAGTCTCCCTTTTGTGACTATTCTCTGCTTTCTATTTGACTTACACATGTCAAAACACAAGCAAAATTGGGATTTATTTTTAAACTATAACAATAATGGTGTTTTGACAAGCTACAAACAAGAATGAGAACAGTATTAGCATAATGAATAGCATTTACAAAGTTGTGATGGGCACCATCTTGTAAATGTCATCTTGATAAGTAATCTATATTATTACACTAAACTATACTGGTGTTAGTTCACTCTATTAATGTTTGTGAGTGATCTGGCATTTTATTTTAGATAGAGGCAGGTGAATCAAAAATATATACATTACTAACTTGGCACAACACTGCACTTAAATTCTTTAATAATCATACATGCTATAACCTCAACATCCCTTAAAACAATAATGTATTCTCCTAGTCATTGAAAGAAAGATAACTACAAAAAGAGTTTTAGGGATCTAGTTGGACCATATATCCTATTGGTCTAGAAGTGTCATATGCAGTACTATGGGTGTGGAGTAACACTTTGGAGCTACCAGGTACACTGTCTAGATATAAACCATCTCTTGCACTGGCATGCATTAGAGAATCTCATGATGTAATGTAGGACCTATGCTGGAGTAAACTGTTAGGACTGTGCTCCAAGGTACATTGGAACAAATGTTATTCTCATATTTATTCAGCAACACACAAGCTTTAGGAAAATTCATGAAGAAGAACAATATTTCCAGAGGTCTATTAACCCATAGTAAACAATCAGTACTTTTCTTTTATCTTAGTTTCTTTGGAAATGCACTTTGGCATTTACTAGTGCTGCTACTTCAGTGACCATCTATTTGCATAAAGTTATGTCTTTAAGTTTGAACACACAGGAGTGCATGACTTTTTGGAGGTGTATTCAGATTTTCTGATAATCTATTCTACAGTACATAAAAAATTATTATGACACTTTACTACATACTAGGAAGACTTACCTGCCAATGTTCTCATTTATGACAGTGACCCGTATTTCTTATTTAGATGAGATCACTTGAACTTGGCAGTCACCATTTCCAACCAATCCCATTTGTATTCATCTCAACATTACTTTTCTTAAACTACAGTAGTCAAGAAGATGTTAAAGACGGGGCTGAGTATGCATTAAAGCAGTCCCTGGAGCAGATAAGTGTGTGCATCTCAGATACGAAGAGCAAAGCTCTGATTTCATTTGACATTTAAGTATGTGCACAGGGAAAATATATTTCCAGCTCGCTGTTATGCTGCCAGAAAAGCCTTTCAAAATCTGTCAATTAGATTTTTCTTTCGTCCTTTTTTTTTTTTTTTTAACGATGACTATAATTTGTTTTTCATTGAGATGCTGCATCCATCACTGCAAAGTATAGGCAGATATAGATTAGAAGTTGAAGATCTATACAATATATTCACATATACATATGTTAGGATAGAGTGGTCGTGTTAGTCCACTGATGCTAAAAAAATGAGTATTGCAGTATTTGGTGATACCTTTTTTATTGGACTAACAGTCTTTTTAAATAAACAAGCTCTTTCAGAGGGTTCACTGTCCCTCCTTCATCAGGTTCATGTATTTAAAAAGACTGTTAGTCCAATAAAAAAGGTATCACTAAATACTGCAATACACATTTATATATATATATATATATATATATATTTTTTTTTAATACGGGTTCTAAATATTGTAAGTGTAGTTAATACAGGATCACTATGAACATAAGTGAAAGGTATCACAAACACCTAAATTGAAGGATAAAAAAGCCTATAGTTTGTTTTCATCAATGTAAAAACATAAAAATAACACATTCAATTAGCTGAAATCTCATTTCTAGCAATATGTCAATTGGCTCATAGTTGACATAACCACTGTCCATAGACCATTCTCTAAGTTGCCTTTCCCTTGTTGTTCTTGAGCTGAGAAGGAGTCAAAGAAGGACAACAGAATTGATTTCTAACAATAAAGTGCATATTTGTTTGTTTTATTTGTGACTGGAATGTTTTCTTCTCAAGTTGTATAAGTAAATCTATCATGATCCTGAAATAACTCTTCCTAATATCTCCTAACTGGGAGAATTATTCTATGCTCTAAGGATACTGCCTTTTATTTAATGCAAAAAATGTTTGTATATCTCTTCACAGCCATACACATTTTAACTATTATTTTCTGTATTTTTCTCCCAGGGGAATAATATCAATATATTGCAGAAATTGATATGGGTTCGCTGCAATAGTTGGCAGAGATCTGAATATGAATTTTATATCTTTTCGGCAGGTGATATTTTTCTTACACTAGTTCAGGTTTGAGGTACCTGTAAGATATTGAAAATGAAGACACATATATTTTTACCCTCTGTGGACAAATCTACTACTGCTATTATTTTTCATTCATTTTTATATAGCGCTACTATATTACACAGCGCTTTACAGAGATTCATCATTCACTTCAGTCCCTGCCCCGTGGAGCTTACAATCTAGTTTCATGATAGTTTCAGATGTATGCTTTTGGATTGTGGGAGGGAACTGGAGTGAAGAAAGTGGAGAAAACCCATGCAAGCGTAGAGAGAACATACAAACTCCGTGCTGAAATCCAATGTGGAATTGAACCCAGGGTCCAGCGCTGTAAGGCAGCAGAGCTAACCACTGAGCCACAGCACTGCCCAGTTCCATTCTTTTAGCCCAGTTTTGGTTCTTCTTTTTCAGAATAACAGGCTCATATTAAATTATTGTCATTTTATCTGCCCTTCATTTACTTAGAAGCAATGTTGCATTTAAGTAAGAAACCTTTGACACACATTTGTAATTTATATTTATTTTGTATAGGTATGGTAAATTGTTAAGTAGAGATGCGTAAAACAAACTGTCAAATCTGAAACAACATTTCAGATGAACAACATTGTGTCAATTGTTATCTTGACAGTTTGGCATGTAGAAACTAAACAACAATAATTGACCCAATAATATTTATTGGGTCCTGTAGTCATTTAAGTTACACAAATAATTAAGAAAACACCATACTAAGTTTAAAAACATTATTAATGCGACAACAATAAATATCCAATATTCTAAATGGTATTCATTTATAAGAGCAATATTTATAAAGCTTTGGACTGATTTATATAGCAACTTTTTAATGGAGAAAAAAAGCATCAAAAAGTGCCTTATGACATCAAAATAAAATATTTTTAAAAAGGCGCTACCAGCATAATAAAATAAAAAAAGTTTTTCTAGCATTAAGTGATTAAGTGGTCAAAAATCTCCTCTTAAAAATATCCCCCATAGACTGCTATGTTAGGAACTATTGAAAGGCATAGTCCCTGGTGGGGCCATAACCATGTAGGCCTTCCAGGAGCTACTCCTTCACCTACTACTGTTAAAGCAAAGCAGCCCTTGAGATTTATAAAGCCTAATTGCTTTGGACACCAGGATATCTTCTTCTGGAGGATATGCAAGTCACAATGCAAAATGTAGGTTAATTTATTATTCCTAATATTATAAATAGACAAACAGTGGCAAAATGTGTCATTAACTGCTCAGACAGTGAGAAGCTGAAGCAGATATAAACATTACTGCAAGCATCACAGTGTCATCTGGCTCCCTGTGCCAGCGCCAGAATCAGTCAAAGCTAGTCAACTCAGTGGTGATGGAGCCTACAGTGGTAGAGGTTAACAAAGTGGTATCTAAATAAAACAATAATAAGGCTCTGAGTAACTGAATAATTGAAACATGGTAGTAACAAGTTAAAAAGTCAAGTTAATTCTCTCAGTGTGGAGAAATGAAAGAATACCTAAGGAGTGGTCAACAAGCTTGATCAGTCCAGTAGTAAAATTGGAGACAAAATGGTCTGTACTAACCATAGAAGTATTACTTTATTTAGTATAGTGCAAATATATTTACAAGTATTGTTCTACAAAGACTTGTTCCATCAGTAGAGGAAATATTGGGAAAATACCAATGTGGATTTAGAGATGAACTTTATTGACAGTGTAACAAGATCCAAACTAATTATGGCTCTGCACAGAAATGGAATACCAGAAAAACTAATTATACTTATTGGTGTCATCTTAAATTAAACCTATGTTTGAGTTAACGAAGGAAATGGAATAGGAAAAATCTTTGTAATATAATCTGGGAGAGAAAGGTGATACATTATCAGACCTCCTTTTTTAATATTGTACTCCATGAAGCTGTCAGATTTAGTCATAATAACAGTAAGTATTGAGGCACTTAGACTACTGGAAAAGGCTGGAAGGACATGGGAGTTAAATATACACAATACCTGAGCATAAACCATTATTATTTTAAACAAGTGAATGATTTTATTTACCTGGAAACATTGATAAATAACGAAGGGAATTATGTGATGAAATCAAACATTCTATGTAAATATTACATTGTTTTGAAATCTATCTAGAACAGTAAAAATTAAACTCTGTAGTATTTTAATCATACAAATAGTTAACTATAGATCACAAACTTAGACTATGAGAGACTTCCAAAAGTTGAAGGTGTTTGAAATGCATAGAATGCATGGGCCTCTTTGTGAAAACTGGAAATGGAGAATTCGATTTAATAGAGAAATTGAAGAAATAGATTAGATTTATTTATTTGTCACTGGATAGTACAGACATACATATCAGTGAAATTACATATGTGTCAGAGATTAGAAAAAAATAAATAAAAATAACAACGATATTAATAAGAGAAGTGACATGATGACCACAGTAATATACAGTAACAGCGGACGAATAAATATAATAGTATTTAGATATAGTAGTAATAACTTTAAATAATAATAAATTGTAATAGTAATAGTGATAATAGTAAATAATAATAGTAATAATAATGTACAGTGCTGAGATATATATTGTGCAAACAAATATCTGCAGTATAATGGCTATAGAAGGTGTGCAGGGGGGTGAGGGATAGGTAAATGAAGACTATTGTGCTGTAAGGGAGAGGTTAAGTCTGATGATGGAGTCAGGGAAGCAGCTCTTCCTTAGTCTGTCAGTTCAAGATTTAAGACATCTATATCGTCTACCAGATGGAAGGAGGGAGTAGAGTCCATGGTTTGGGTGATGCACATCAGCAATCATGTTATGTGCTCTAGACAGGCAGCGGCTCCTGTAGATATCCTCAATAGATGGCAATTGGATACCAATGGTTCTTTGCACTAAATTGATTACCTTTTGAAGTGATTTCCTGTCTGTGGCATTGCAGTTAACATACCAGGCAATAATACAGTAGGATAGTATGCTCTCTATAGAGCATCTATAGAAATCTACTAAAATTCATGCGCAGACATGCTCTCTTCTGAGACACCTAAGGAGATAAAGCCTTTGAGGAGTTAAGAGACCACATTAGGTTACCAGATAGGTGTAAACCTAGGAATTTTAAGTTATCAACCTGTCCACTACAATATTATTAATCAGGACTTTTGGGTGATTGAATGCATGATCTCTCTTCCTTATTTTTCAAGAAAATACTTAAAAAATAAGATATATTTAGGTTCATAAAAGTTGGATGAAAAGGAGGGGCATGCCATTTGGAGAAGATGGGAGAGAAAAAAGTGGCCAAAAGAAATGGAAAGCATGAGTAAAGCAGGAGAAGATAAAGGCCATAGAAAAAGTGAGAAGATGAGGAGGAATATGGTCTGGATTCAGACCACATTGGGTGATGTGTCAGGGTTCAGGAGGCAAAGGAACACATCAGCACAAGTAAGTTACTGTTCAGGCAACTTCTGAGCTGCCTCAATTCCATTCTTCTTGTATACCTAAATCAAACACACAGCACTGGAATAAAGCCAAAAAGCAGCCAAACAGCCACATTCTGAATTGAGGGTACACTCTTCAAAACTATAAAGGGTTATTATGAGAAGGATTCCTTTTCCATAACTCAGTTCTGTTGGCATGTTATCTCCCCATACTCACCAGATGTGATTTTCTGCCTTATGAGGTTATACACAGGTCTGCCCACAAAGAAAATTGGAGAGAGAAACACAATCTGGAATTCCCATTCCCACTGTTGTTTCTAGCACCCCTTAGCTCCATAGGATGCTACCAGTTCTTCCTCTCATCTACCCTATAACCTAAATAACAGACTACAAGGAAAATCAGTGCATAAAGAAGAATTGGAAATGGTTCTCTGTAAGCTGCCATGCTTTACCTCACATGCTGTGTGTCAGCAATGTCATGTATTATAAGCTATGGTAGGAAAGGAAAAAACTTTGGTAGTGAGCACAACCTAATAATGTGAACAAGCAGGTGCAACCAACAGGGGTTAATAAACACATATGGATTCAAAAAGAAAACAGAACTCCTGTATATGTAAGTGCACACTGCATAAAATTAGTGATTATTAATTAGTAATTCAAAATAAGGAAGAAAAAAGTGAAGACAATGACTGAGCAAGACAATGATAAAAACAATTAAAAAATATGAAAACACGCAGATGACATGGCAGGTAATGAAATGGAGCAGAAATATGAGTGAACCAAACAGATTCAGACAACAAATTGCAAAAACCTGTATAGTAGTGAAGTCTGGAGTAAAGAATCCCTCAGTGAATGTCACAAATGAAGCTGTCAGTAAGTCCGAAAAGACAAGGAGTAAGGTAAGTATTAGCGCCTAGCTCGTGGGTAAGGAGCTTAGTCAGGTCATGTCAAGTTCGGGTAGCCATGTCACATGCTGCCATATTTCTGCTCCATTTCATTACCTGCCATGTCATCTGTGTGTTTTCATATTTTTTAATTGTTTTTATCATTGTCTTGCTCAGTCATTGTCTTCACTTTTTTCTTCCTTATTTTGGATTACTAATTAATAAACACTAATTTTATGCAGTGTGCACTTGCTTATACAGGAGTTCTGTTTTCTTTTTGAATCCTTATAAGCTATGGTATACACAGGTAATGTGTTTCATTTATTAAGAGTTTTTTAAATTTTAGGACTTGATTTTTGGCCTTTAGCAACATGACCCAAAACAAGTTTTCTCTAAGCTGGAAAGCCAGATACTGGGGAAGTGTGCTGTGAGGGTTACCTTTTTTGATTTTTCAAGTGCCTTCAATGCCATCCAGCCTCTACTGTTGAGAGATATGCTGTTAGAGATGGGGATAGATTTACAACTTGTTACCTTTATAATTGATTATCTTACCGGGAGACCACAATATGTCAGAATCAGCGATGCCACCTTTGGGACCGTCCTATGTAGCATGGGTGCTCTGCAGGGTACCGTGCTTTCTCCAGTGCTGTTCACTCTTTATACTTCTGAACTTTGAA
>WMED01001144.1:0-29028 GCA_019650415.1 Pipa parva
CTTCCACACTTTGCTGCCCTCACTCACACTCTGCTGCCCCACAATCCCCTTCCCACATGCTGCCCTCTCCCTCTTAGTCCCTACCCTCTGAACCCTCCTTCACTTACCTCCCTCCTCTGTGGCCCGGCTGTCTCTGCTGTACAGCTAATCGGTTGCACCTCTCTCTCCAGTAATGATTCAACTTCCTGCCACTCACAGGAAGTTAAATCATTGCCGGGGTGAGGGACTCTGCAGAGACAGCCGGGCCACGGAGGAGGCAGCCACTTACCATGCCTACCCCTTGGCCCGGCACTGCGGGCTGGATACCTATGCATTGCGGGCCGTAGGTTTGGCACCGCTGTTCTAGAATATCTCTGAATCAAAAGGTATGTACAGAACAGTACTGTTTTTTTTATGAAACACTAGAAAATTGAGTTCTTAATTTGCATATTCAAAAAGTATGCATCATTTCTAGACAATGTGGTTGTTATATTATGAGTCTTGTAACAAATTAAAGGTGAAAAATTTGCCTGTTCTAACCTGTCATCCAAAAATCTAAGCTGCCAAATACCTACTATTTCACCCATTCTACCTCCAAACCTATATCTCTGAAATGTTTTATGTATGAATTTCAATTAGCCTCTTTATATAAAAGTTAATTATTCTTCAGCAGGCACCCCTTTGGTCAATGAACCATATAGCAACTGTAACCCCTTCGCATTCTATTAACACATACATTTTTTTTAATTTATATTACCTTTTACTTATAACTGTGTGTGTTGTGTGTGTGTTCTTAAACCAGGAGATTAGCCATTACTTGGCATATTGAGTGATCTGTACAACCTATTATAAATAATGGTTATCTACCAGATTAATGTGTTTTGAATTACAGATGAACACTTTGTAATAAAACTGAGCGCTACCTAATTGTCTTCTTTCTAGTAATTCCTCTGGGTAATCAACATTTTATTACTTTAATATTGCTGAAGTTACCATTTGCAGAGGAAATAGAAAAGAGTGAAAAAAGCAATTTTGGATCAATGGTCTGACATTTTAGGTCACCTTTAGCAAAGTGAGATGTGCAAACCTTTTTAAAATGGTAAAATGTCTCTAATGTAAAACAGAGATCTGATACAAGGATAGCTCGATGCACTGTATTTTATATGGTCTATAACAAACATTCAGTAAAATCATTCAAAGACTTAAAGTTAAAAGTGTATATGTCACAATTTGTAAATTGAATAAGTTCAATTTCTAAAGTAAATTTCTAATTACAAATTCAAGTTGGTATTCTCTCTTTAATCAGCTCCATATACATCAAGCGCGTTCTAAAAAAATTATGATATTGAGCCTTTGCTCCAAGTGCTTTTTTTTTCTTCAATTGCTGTGACTATTATGCAAAATCCCTTTAAAACCCTTGCTTATTTGATATAATGTTAAAGGTGCTAAACAATGTAATTTTATGTAAAAATGTTGGAATATTTATGGACATATGATTAATGTGGAATATAGATTGTGTTACTCATGCAATACATATCTTGCAATCCTTGTACTTGTTTATTTTTGTAATGAAAAATAATTCTTAATATTTACTTTAGGAACACTTAGGCCCTCATTCACCATAGTGCGAAGTGAGCCGCAAAGCGTTCGGCTCACTTCGCATATGGTATTATACGCTTGCTGATGTCCTGCACGCAGACATCAGCATGCGCATTAAAGGGATTCCCCTCCCGGCGAAGGGACTCGAGTGCTCTCGCCAGGAGGGGAATCCCTTTAATGCACATGCTGATGTCTGCGCACAGGACATCAGCATGCGCATAACACCAAGGGCGAAATTTACTAAGGGTGGATTTAGTCCGCCCGAAGTTAATTCCTGCCCGCACGTGCAGTATTTTTACCGCACATGTGGTATTCTGATCGATTTGCAATCGCACGATCGGAATTGCACTCGATTTGTGATCGCAAATCGATCGGATTACCGCACATGATGTAAAAATACCACACATGCGGGCAGAAATTAACTTCGGGTGAGCGTTTCGCCCTTAGTAAATTTCGCCCCAAGTGCGAAGTGAGGTGAACGCTTTGCGGCTCACTTCGCACTATGGTGAATGAGGGCCTAAACCTTCAAAATTAATTTATATAAACTACATGTGCTTTTTTTTATTCTTGCAACCAAAATAGTTTACTGTATTATAAATATTGCATGCATATTTAATAAGCTTCTATGCCACAGATATTCAATAACTGTGCTGATTATAATGTTCATTTCAAGTGCAGCTCAACAGTATGTTAAATGTAATCAATGCAAACAAACAGACCCTGCAGGGTCAAAGGCAATAGACTAACTAGTGCACAATTGATTTTTTCCAAGAATGATTACAATAGGAATGTGTAACAGTACTATTAATATAAATAATTTTCTGTTGTTGCTCATTCCTTACTATATATATATATATATACAAATGTATATATAAAATTAATCATACTAAGCCTTGTTTAGTATCATTTTAAGAAAAAGACAAGACTTCTGAGTGTACATTTTTCATCAATTTAATTGTACTTGTTGACTTTGAAAGAAAACATCTTATAGAATATTCTAATGTAAAAAAAAATTTTGTAAATCTTTAAATTTATATTTTTTAACACAAAAGGCTGATTTGAAGGAATGTTTTTGAGGTCTTCTTGTTCTTTTTATTCATTCCAGTAGAGTAGCATGATGTTTGGAATGAGTCAGCGGTTATACAGTACACAGTAATAATGAATTTCTAGTTAAAGTTGCTGTATATTTGGCCTGTGGGGTTGATTAAGGAATATTAACCAGTAAATTATACAACAGCAATTCTGCTCTAATGCTATTTTTTTAAAATATCCAATCAACCATATAAAGAACAATGTCATCAATATATCATTATGTTGGCTCCAGAATATAAATTAAATTACTTTGTGTTGTAATAAACTAAACTCAGTTCATTTTATTTCTTTACTTAAGAGTCAAGTTTAAGTAGTAAGGTCTCCACTTGAGACAGGGTAGTGTTCAAGATGATCGGTCTACCGTAATCAATTTAAAGTCTGAAATTAGGTATGTAAACTGAGTGAGCAAAACATTGGCTGTGTGACTTCGATTTGTCAAAGCTCATGTCTTAGAAGACCTCCTTCATGGCATTTTACTGCTGACCTCAGAAATTCAAAATAACTACAATTAACTTACAATAAATATTGTAAGACAGTGTACCTTATTCATTTAAGGATATCAGTAATTTACTGAAATAAATCAGCTCATATATTCATTGTGAGAGAAACACACCTTATAAGAATGAAAGGTTTAGAAAAAGGGGAAACCAAATATATGGATAAATACATATGTAACAGGTGCAATAAATAACAAAATGAAATGGATTTGACAAATCCCTGATGACATAGGTTCCTCTGTTAAGTAACATCATAGATAGATCACTAATTCTAATATTTAAGGGCACTGTAATGACAGTCTCTGTTCCACAAGCTAATGGATAGCTTATAGAATAAGTATAATATAGAATAAGTTTTGTATTATTCATGAAGGGATAAAGAGGTTAGTCTGGAAAACATAATCCTGCAAGTGTAACCTCCATTGTGGTACTCAGCGTATCACTTGTATGCCGATGATACCCAAATTTATTTATCAGCTCCTGTGCTAACACCTGAATTACAGCCTCAAATTTCCAGCTGTCTCTTGGCAATCTCCTCGTGGATGGCCAAGTGCCAGCTCAAATTAAATCTTGCTAAAGCAGAATTTATTATCTTTCCGCCCAAACCTGGATCCGCTCCTACCTTTTCTATTCAAGTTGATTGTGCGATTATCAATCCTGTAACCTCTGTTTGTTGTCTTGGAGTGACTTTTGACCCTGCTCTTTCCTTCTCTAAACACATCTCTTCCATTGCTAAATCCTGTCGATTTTTTCTTTCCAACATTGACAAGATCCGCCCCTTTCTCTCTCACTCCACTGCTAATACCCTCATGCATGCTCTTGTCCTGTCCTGCTTGGACTACTGCAATGTTCTTCTATATGACCTTCCAGTTTCCTACCTCTCCCTGCTCCAGTCTATTCTAAACTCTGCTGTCAGACTTGTCTCTCCACAGAAGGGACAGTCTTTCTCACAATCACTCTCTGCTGCCTGGCTCCGTGTAAGTAAAAGAATCATTTACAGTGTTCTCCGTTTGACATTTAAGGAACTTCACTCTCTTGACTCACCCTGCATTTTCTCACTTGTATGCCCATATGTTCCTTGATGTCAACTATGCTCCTCTCAAAGCAACCAGCTTTGAATACCATATATTAATACTGCCCTTTCTCATCTTAAACCCTTTTTCTCTCTCTGCCCCCCACATCTGGAATTCTTTACCTCATTTTCTTCGCAAGGAACATTCCCTCACCATGTTCAAAACCAAACTGAAGTTTAGCTTTATTTATTCATGCTTAATATCTGTATTTATTGACCTATTTATTTGTTTTTATTGACCTATGTCTCAACACATTGTACAGCTCTTATTGTCCTTCTATCTGTGTATGTAAGTCTTACTCATGTCAACCGCAACCTAGCACTTAAAGTGATGCATTCTTGTGATATTTTACTTGTATTGTTTAATGCACTTTTCACATGTCTGTATTTTACTTGTATTGCTAAATTGTACAGCACTATGTAAATTTGTGGCGTTTTAGAAATAAAATTATACATACAAGTGAGGAAAGAACTGTCTCAGTAGTAGAAAACAGGGTGGTTATTAATGGTAAATAATGAGATTAGGTCACTATTACCAGTGGGGTAACACAGGATTCACTATTATCTTTAATAAGGCATAAATATGTATTCATGACCTTGTATTTTTATATTTTGCTAATGATATTTAACTGTGTAAAATAATTGACACAAAAGAAGACAATAATCTATCACAAATAGATCTGAATAAACTGAAGGTTTGGACATAATGTGGCAATTGAGGTTTAATGCCAATATATTTATATTAGCAGAGAATAAGCTGACACATTGTTTGATGGATTTCACAAGTGGTATGCTTTTTAGATTCCTGTCATCTTTAAAACTCTTGATGTGCTTTATAATTCCTGGATCCATTAAAATTAAACAATAAAAATACACCTGAAGACCTGATGGTAGAAGTTTATAATCTGTATAATGTGGCCAACATAGCCTTACACAATATGAAAATGATGTCAACAAAATCATATTTTAAATGCAAAAATATTGAACCATTTTTGGTGATGTCCAATGGTCAAATGGTTTTCAATAAAATGTAAAAAAATAAATAAAAAGAAAGGCAAAGTCTGCATAAACAACTTCAATAATAAGAGTTTTAACTAACTTTTTTTGTCTAACTCATGTCTTGTAAACTATTGTAACTCTTTTCAAGTTTTTAATTTCAAATTCAAATGAATTGGTCAATGTCTATTCTGCTGGCTTGGCACTTTGCAATTTGACTTGTCAGATTTTCCACTACTTTTTTTCACTCTTTATCATTCCTATATGTCCTTACATTGGAATTCTGATCCTCATCTGTTATTCATGACTAGCCTGGGGTCCACAATGGCAAGATCTCTACTAGCTAACATAAGGTAGCTCTGTAGCTCTGCATTCATATCATTTATATATGGCCTTCAGCACTGTAGGATGCATTTGCTTTATAAACTAAGGTGCCACACCTGTGTGAAAGCATCTGTTTTCATATACTGTGTATTCCACATTCATTTTATGCTAGTAACCTTTATATAGTAGTTATTATTAAAACACCCTTAAGCCAGTTTCCGTAACCTGAATATAAGAGGAAAAAATTCCTGTATACTGTAATGTCAAACTGTAGCAGGTGGCATGTCAAGACTGCATAACTAAATCTGTCACCCCTGTGTTTTCTACTAAATCTTTTACTACAAACAAGATCTACAATAATATCAATGTTAGACTAGCAGAGAAACGTGTGTTAATGATTTACTCAAGCACACCAAATAAGCATTTTATTTGCCACTTGGTTTGCTTTTAATGGGAAGTCATTTAACAATCTGAACTAAAAGAAGTGATATATATGGAGAAATCTCAAGTTTGTGAGCAGTTTGCTATCTTCCAAACCTTCAAATGTTGAAGACAATATCAAGACATGGTCTACAACATAGCCAGACTGACTTCTTTGTTTTCTTTCATGCAATATTTGTCCAGTGTTTTTTTAACTGTATATGTATGTGTTTTGGGAGCTTAGACTAGTAGATTTAGACAGCACTAGCATCTGCTAAATGAGTGCTATGACACCCAATTGTACTTGGGATTCTTCCATCCAGTTCAGTTGCACTACTGGGACATATTTTAAAATATACAATTTGAAGAAGTAGCACTCAATACACCAAATTAGACCAACAGTGTTTGGATACAGGGAAACAGGAGAATTACAGATTATTAATATATACAAGATTTACATTATCTCCTAATGTTGATAGTGTGGTGGCAAATGGAAGGATTTTTACACTTGAAATAAATAAATAGAAGTGAGCATGAATCTTAAATGTCTTCCAATCAACCTAGATTATTGTTAATTGGCTTACTTATCTAGCACTGAAATCACAGCTATTGGAGGATTTAAGAAGTGTTATGGGAAGAGTTAATTATCCATTGCTACTGGCCACAGTGCAAGAGTAGATAACTAGGAAAAGGAAAAGTCCTAAAACAGCAAGATCATCATACATAAATCCTTTAATGTTTCCATTAGACTAATTGAAAGGTAAGTTTGATATTGTACAAAAAAAGGTGAACATTTATAAGTAAATATACATTTTGTGAATTAAACTAATTTGAAAGTTACCCTTTTGGTAGAAATTAGCTATGGAGAAATTATTTTACAGGTCAGTAGCTGGTGGTCACCTGCTGACTCATGCAAGAATAGGTCTCATCGGGTAAACAACACTTCTTGCTAATGATACATGATCCTGATTGGTTCCTGCATGAAGGAATGGGTGGCCACTAGTCAATTACTTGCATCGGGGCATATTTATTAAAATAATTAATTTACTTTCAGGATTGAATTTACAACACTATACAACAACTGATCTGTAATGTGCATATTCACTAAACAGCTTTTTGACACAACAATGGAGTGAATTTCAAAAATTGTTGTATAGTACTTCCTGAGCATAGTTAGGCAAATAGTAGCAGTGGTGTATAGTGGTGATCTGATGTCATCTTTAAATTCCAATTGTATTTACATTCATTTCAATAGCAGACAGTTCCTTGCCCCTATTGGAAACATACTTTTTTCAGTCTTTTAAGTGAAATTTCACCAGAATACTAGCAGGTACCCTGCCATAAGCTGTCCAGTTCTCCACATTCATTTGATGAAGTAAAATCTGCTAATCAAACCAGTAAGCCATGGAAAGTGTTATTTTACTATTTGGGCAAAAGTTATTAAACTCAGAAAGACCACTCTGGGTCTTTCTGAGTTAACTGGGAGAAATCTTGCATTGTTCTCACAAGATTTCAAGATCAAGTTTTTCGATCCCGATTTTTGCAAAATTTTAGATGGAAAGGTAGCCATGCTATTAATGTAAAGTATGGCTAACTTTCCATCAAAAAAAATTCAAAAAATCAAGGTAGGAAAACTCAATCTCAAGATCTCTATAAATCTCATGAGAACAATGCAAGGTTTCTCCCAGTAAACTCGGAAAGACCCAAAGTGGTCTTTCTGAAATTAATAACTTTCACATGTACTACTGCTAGATCAGTATTCATCTGATGATCCTAGGATAGTCAGATGAATACATTGCTACTACAGCTCTCTGCAGAGTTATGTATGTGACATCAAACATTCCATACTACCCACCCCCTCCTGAATTTTGCCAAAATTAACCAACTGAGCATGTGCAGATAAACAACCTTTATGCAAATGCACTGTTGGTTAAGTTCAGTGAACTTCAGGACATGTTTGGGTCTATGTGAAGACCAATGTCACTCACATAACATGGAAGAGAGCTGCAGCAGCAATGTATTCATCTTGACGATCCTGGGCTGAGGCTCATTAGATAAATACTGACTTAGCAGCAGTACACTTAGTGTACTGCTGCTTGATCGATCAGGTATGTATGCTATGATATTATAGTTCTTTAGAAAGGGTACTTTTTAAAAATAGTATAATTTTAAAAAATGTGTATTTATGTTCTCTTATTTTTAACAATCTCAAACTTCTGCTCTAAATAATCTATACATAACAGTGTTTTATATTCTAAATAGTAAGTTTTAGAGAACACAAAATTTACATTTATATTTTTGAATCTGCTGTATTTAAATTACAGAGATATATAATATGAAATTTTACCATTAAAAAGGATGTTAGAAAAAAAGTACTGTGATAGTTCCCTTTTATGATATGAAAGAAAGTATTTTCAAATTGTTTGCCAAGGTCATACTGAATGATTACAAGCAGGTTTGACATTTTTTCATAAAGCCTATGTCTTCCCCAGGAGGCCCGACTGCATGCAGAACATTGCGCACCTTACAGCAGCTGCCACGCTGCATATTTTATTTGTTAATAACAGTTTCCAGATCCCACATTTTTGCATATTTTCCAGACCAATGATGAATTCAAACTAAATTGCAATAAAATGCAAATAATAGAGATTTGAGACTCTTGTCACCTCTTGTTTGTTCTTTTCTTTCCTGATAATCTTGTATATTTATTTTTTTCTCAGTTGTTAAGCCTTTTTACAAAATAACTCTGCTTTCATCCAGAGAATAATGGTAAATAGTTAACATTGTGCTCTAATATGACTATTGTATAAACATCTATTGAAAGATTTGACTTTCTTTAGTTGTGTATTTGGTTAATATCTGTAACGGGCATTGGCAATGTCAACTGTTAATAATTAACAAATCAGATGGATTTGTTTCATATATTTATATAACTCTTTTTAAAAATGCTGGTTCAACCTGTTTATTATACTGAACATAGTCAATATGTAAACTCTTTCCCTTCAACATTGTATGTCTTGAAGCATAACTCCAGCCTGTTTTTTTAGCCCACAAAATAACAAGCAGGTAATGATCTGTCAACACAAACAAAATTGATGAGATTGCCCATCTACTGCTGAGTCAGGGAATAAGTAGTGTGGTATAGCAATATCAATATCATTTAGACATTTGCAACCATCAGAGGATGATTAGGGCAAAATAAAGCAACTTCGGGCTTTAGATATGCAAAAATTTGGTGATAAATTAGAGTTATTATCGACTGCCTTGGGGCTATTTACTGTGAAATCATAGAGAGTCCACAGGAAAATCAGCTGTTAGAATTACTTTTCTTTCTATAAAAGCTCACTTTCTACTTAAATACACTATTTGTCATGGCTTCACTTTATTAACTGGGACATTTATGAAGTTATCTTTCTTATCCTCAAATTATTTTGCTCTTGCACACGTCAATGCATTTCTGCTCCACTCTTTCCATATGTTTCTAGATGTTCTGTTCTTCATCACTGCCCTTTACTTCTGGTGTTATCATTCTAATTAACTATATCCTAGAGCAATAAAAGATGTCTAACATCCATTCCTCAGTTGTACAAGGTAACATCAGTAATTGCTTCATACTATAGTTTGATTTACTTAGAACCATTTTTATCTGCTCCTAACTACATTGTTGTGTAAAGGTATCACTGCTATTACCAAGCTTTTGTTTAGTTGTGATTTCTATGACTTTGAATAACTTTTTTTGCCCAATTTGGACATCTTTTAAATATCAATGGAAATGTTTTAATTTCACCTTACAAAAGATTCAGAACATTAAACAATGGTGCTGGTAACACTACAATAAAAAATGCTTTTCAAATGCAGTAGTTTCTTGATAATTTGTTTTAAATATGAGTTTCTCTCTTTGATTTTTTTTTTACATTTTTTTATTTAAAAGACAAAAACTCAAAACATATTTTAATAGGTCTTAGTTTCATACTAGATGACCCTCTCAAGAAATCAATCTGAAAACTGCTTCTTGTATCAGTAATAAATATCCTGGGAAAACGTTTCATTTATACAAATGAAAAGAAATGACTAACAAGGAAAAAATTGCCTTACAGTGAATAACTACAATAATTGTAACCTTTTAAGGATAAAAATCAAACATTTGTTTATAAGTAGCCACTTCAGGGTCCTGGTACAAGATAGGTACCAACCCCCTCCTTACCGCAATCTGGGGGGAGGTGAAACACACAGATGCTACAGGACTGCCAAGGGCCATAGTGGTCTTGGAGGAGCAGCCTAACCCCCTGGGGGATAGTGTCCTGTCACAACATGTCCATGGTAACCCTGTTAGTTCTGTTCATGGTTATGAAGTTAAAGGACAGCTGTGAAAATAGAAAAAAAATCACTCTAAAGAAGCTGAAAATGAAGTATTGTAATTTATTTTATTTACAGAGGGTACAAAATAATTTGAAACTATTGGATATGACAGTTGGCACTGCTGGCTCAGTTATCAGAAAAGTCTCTTAAACTCCCTAAGAGAAGTAGATGTATGGTGAAGCCCAACATAGCACAATAATGTGAGAGGAAATTTACGATGTGGGACAATGATTTGTAGTCAGATGAGATCAAGAGAGAACATTCTGGGCAAATGTAAGATCTTTACGCTAAAAACAAATCTACAGTAAAATATGATAGTGGTAGCATTATGCCATGAGTACATTTTTATTAACAGGGAATAGGAATCATGTTAATATAGAAAGAGTAATGGGTACTTCAAAATGCTACATGTAGCAAACATAGAACATATATCAGAATTGTGAAGGTATTACAATTAACTAGTCAAAACCCTTAACTCATTCCAACTGAAAAACAATTGTGTCTCAAGTGCCATCCGACTATTCTGAACCTCATGTAGCAAATTACTTTAGAGGAATATAGTAAAATCATTCCTAAAGAATGTACAATGCTGTTAATACTTATCTCAAAAATATAAAGCTGTTACTGCTGCGAGAAAGTTTTTTCCTGCATATAGATATTTTTTTACTAACAAGGGAAACGAGAGAGCTACCACTACTGATAAATCTGATAAAAAAAATAGGTAGTTTTCATATTATCATTTCAACCTCTGATAAATACCACTATAAACAGATAGATTAAAGTGATATGGACACACCCAAATAAAAGAGCAGATCTTATGGAGGGTATAAAACAACTGGTATAAATAATGTGTTTCCTTACAAATTCACAAATAAACAAAAACATATGTTGTCACCAGTCTAGGAAGAGTTGTAGGAGTAGCCATTTTGTTTCCTTCTCTTTGCTAACTCAAGGCACTCTAGGTAAAATTTATTAAACTCAGAAAAGCTTGTTTTCACTTTTCCAAGTTTAATCGGGTTGAACACCCGGAAGTTTCTCGCGGTAAGTATTGCAAGATTTACTTTGATCGATACTCACAGAGAGAAACTTTTTCCAGTGAATACATCCATGGAAAGGGTAGCCATAATTTACATTAGTGTAGTATGTTTACCTTTCCTTGGAAATATTCAATGGATAAAGTTTCTCTCAGTAAGTATTGATCGAAACAAATCTCGAGATACTTACCACGAGAAACTTCCAGGTGTTCACCCAATTAAACTTGGAAAAGCCAAAATGGGCTTTTCCAAGTTTAATAAATTTCTCCCCAGGGGCAAAATGTATTAAAAGCGAAAGCATCGATATTGCGATATCAAAGGGATTTTTACCGATATCGCGATATCAATACTACCGATATTGCGATATCGAATTTTGACCGAACCATTGATTTCAATGGCAGAACGGCTGAATTTTCAATATTGCGATATCGATATCGGTAAAATTCGATCAATAGCATCGATATCATGATATCGGTAATTTACCGACTTTAATAAATTTCGCCACGAGTTGGGGTCTGTATAGATTTACAGTACCTTTAGCAATTTCTCTAAACATTAATGGAGAAGTATAGTGCCAATAAAACTGCCCACATACATATAAAAATCATTTATACTAAGGCAATCGCTAACACAAATAGCAAAAAAACTGTTAGGGAACAAATAATACTTGCCATTTGTTTCACTATTAGTTCTAAAGAGAGCTGACATTTTGTCCTCTCCCACTCTCTCCACATTTTTCCTCTTGCAAATTAGTGAACACGAGAAGAAAAATCTGCCTAACTGCTATTGGTTAAGAAGTGTGCTGACCCTTAAGAGTCATCAATCAAGCTTGTTTACATTTCTTCAAGGCATGGAATGCAGGAGATTACAGAGGCTCCAGTTTGGGAAAGCTAACTTGTGTGCAAGAATTACATTAAACCGTAGGAAAAAATGTCCGGGGAGAGTACCTTTTCATGGAAAACTGGCCAATACACATCACACATACAATTCCTGGTGCAGGAGTTTTTCATTGCTGCCTACTCAATCATTCTGTGTCACATGAAACGTCTACTGGGGAGAAATTCTTCTCAGTAAGGTATAGTACAGCATATGTAAAGTTGTAATCTGACTATACTTCTCCTTTAAAGGGACTCTTTTGAAACTGCATCGAGAGATTTGCTAAAACCTCAGTTTGAGTGATTTTTTTTTACTTTTCTTTCTAAATCTACATAGGAAATAATGGGCTTTCAGCAGCCTAAAGCAGGTAAACAATTTTGGTAGAAAAAATTGGTCTTGACAGGCTTTATAAATATCAGTCGAACTTTACTGAGCAATACTGTTCATCTCAAGTTATTTAGTACTTCATTTACCCGAATTCAAAGAGTTAAAATCCCACCTCCACAACAGTCTAAAAAAATATCAGATCATACCTTAGGTGACAATAATGTGAAGTATGAAGTAGATAAAATATAAATATTGTATTTCTAAACAGTAGGAATATGCCTTTAGCTGTTGACTTTATACTTGATATCAGCTGTGTGGTGACAGCATGCTAAAGATTGAACAGGAGGAACTCCTAATATTATATCATTTCTTAAAATTCCATCAAACCGATTTTGCATCTTATATCTTACATTTGGAAAAAAAGTGTTATTTTTTTCTCTAAACCTCATTAGAGATAAAGAATGTAACAAGTTGTACAATTTCTTGTGTAAAATAATTCCTCACAAAGGGGCATGGCAGTTATGATCCTATGAGCTAATTGACTTGCAGCAAAAGAGATTTGTACGTATTAAGGCATAATCAAGGTTATTCTTTGTGGGCAAGGTCAATAAGCTCATAACTAGTGACAGCCTAGCTGAATGGATCTGTCACAGCTTCTAAATCACATTGCTAGTTCACCTCTTTTAATTGGAGGACCATTAAATAGAGACTTATATTGTGTGCATATTTTATTTGGTTTTTCTAGGTAACGTTATATATATATATACAGAATTACAGAAATTAAACATTGCCAAATAATCTATATTTGCTATGTTGTTCAAACTGGGATTTATACTAGTATGAGTAAAAGTGGTATACATTGCCAAGTAACATTTTATGTTTGTTAAAGTATTTTAATATGAATAAAAAAAAAATCAATTCTTGAATGACTTTATTCTAACATGAAAACTACTGTAGTGAAACATGTCAACAGGAAACATGTTTGTACTAGAAGTATAAATATACATGTGAAAAAGGGTACTGGTTTTGTGCAGTATAGCCCATGGGAAAAATGTTAAGATGTGTTACTTTTGTACATCATCTTAAAAATAATCTAAAATCTTTTTACATTTTATCCAAAGGTCTCAAATCTTATCCAAAGTTTTCAAACTTTTCTTCTGGTCTTTTGTGCAATATTATGAAGATAGATTTTTATCTTTTTTTAGATGTTTAGATCTTTATGTACAGATAGAGCAGGTTTGATGTCGGCATCTGGTGCACACTGCCTGCCATCCATATAAATGGAAACTGTATTGGACTCTTTTAGAGGGAAAATTTAAAGGTAATTTCAACAAATTTGCCAAAATTCATTCAAAACATCAAAACATTGGTTTGAATTCATTCAAAACATCAAAACTCTAATAAAGGGTATTGGTTACATATATATACATATGGCTATATATTTATTATATACATTGTGTTATACATAAATTGAGAAAAGGTCCTAATGCCATTCTCAGGGTAAACGGTGATATCGATATCACTATTTAAATGAATGAGACCCTCATAATAAACCATTAAAAATGTGTCAGTTTAGAAAAAAAAAATCCATATTTTTATATATCAGTAATTTTTCAATTGGAAATATAGACCCTGTGAGCAAAATGTTTTCACCCCTGTTATACAATAAAATAACAGAAGAAAAACCATAGTTTAAATCCATGCAAATGACTTCTTATTATTAACCTGAATCCTAAACTGAAATGATCTCCATTCAAGAAAATAATGACTGCACATATAAAATGTCAACCAACAATATGTAATAAATATATTTATTAGATAATGGTTATATAAAGAAACCCTTAACATTTATAATAACATTTTCACACTTCTGAACTATGGGAATAATAAATGTGTTTATTTGTAATTCAGGAATTGCTCGGAGATTGTGTTGTTTTGTCATTTCAGTTGTTTTAGAAGATTTATCACACAATTAACCAGCGCTCACACATTGTATATTTGATTTCCAATTATTCTTAATACATACAGTTATTTCTTGTTTCAGTTTGTATGCTCCAGTTGCTGTGGGAAATAGGTGTTCCACTAGAGTTAGTTCAGGCCCATTTATTTTTATTTGAAAATTATTATTTGGTTTGGTTCAACGTCTTTTTTGTTTTTCCTTCTTGGTTATTAAGATTTATTGAATAATAAATTGAAATGATATGTGTAAATGTATTACAATTAAGGATAGTTGGTAAATATGATCTTGCGATAGGTACAATGGTTCATAAACTGAAAACAAATACATTTGTTATTTAAAGAAAATGTGTCTCAAATGGCATTTTAGTGAATGTTTGAAGAGTGGGAAAAAAAAACCCAACAACATAATAATCAATGTATACATTTATACACTTTAAATAATAATGATTTAATGAAATTCCAAGGGTGAGATGGAAGTAGAGGAACAAGATTTCAATAACATGATATTAAAGTCATATTTCAAAGTCAAACTGTGTGATTTTCTCTCATATTTTACTGGACTTGCGAGCTTGAGATGTTTTTCTGTTTGTTTTATAGGACTAGTTATTAAATATGGAGTAGCTTATTCTATTAGGCTCAGTGTTATAGCATAAGTGAATCACATTGGGTGTACTACTTTCCCAACACTTATTCAAATAGCCACAATACAGTAGAATGTAGGTCAGTTATAAAACATTCTATCTGAATTCACTTTGATTCTAGAATAATTGCTTTGAAAAAAAAAAGTACCTTTTAGTGCCATAATCCTATAAATACTGTAGCAACATAAGAAAAGCGTAGCAGCCTAGCAATGAAATACTGAGATATAAACTTGCTGTACAATTTCAAACTATTACTCCTGCAATCTGAAAGCTGTAAAAATAGCTGTATGGAATCCATTTTCACCTTTATACAGAACATTAGCTATGCTTTTTATCAATACATTTATTTGTATTAATATATATAGGAAGTCTCAACCTAGGTGTGGTGGGTGTTATGTGGACATGTTTCAGACAGAGTTAAGCAGCAGATACAATGCAGATATGAGGATCAGCACAAAAAAAATAACAAAATACATTATATAATTTATATAAATAATAAACAAAAATAGAGGCAGAAAATGAAAATGGGCTCAACCCATGTTTGCTTAATCTATTAACATTCCACATACAGTATATGCATTGTTTCAATAAAGTTTTTCTGTCTGCTATTACTATATATTTTTATTAGCGGTACAGAAGGAAGGTGGTTTGAGTTTAAATGGGAGAGAATGATTGTCTCTCTGGAGCACTTGGGATGTAGCAGACTTACGTTTTGTGTGTAGCAACTCTTAAGATAAAACCCCATGAGGCTCTCAAAGAAGGATAATGACCTGTTAGAAGGGTTTGGATGGCTCAAGAAGACTTTACAGTTTTCTGTACTTGAAAAAGTATTATAAGTACTTTTATAGCACAATATTAAATTATTTTTTGTTTTTGTTCTTAGGGAAATGCATTTTTAAAACATAGTATTACAAACCCAGCACAGAAAAGCAATACTTATTCTAATTAACATCACAGATATATATATATTTGGTTTTGTAGACAGAATACAGTATGTGTTTTAATATACTGGACAGGAAGTGACTGGTATATTGCAAAGGTAATGCAGCCTTGGCATTCAAAACAATGCTCTAGATGTTAGTCTACCATCATTCCTCACAATAGTGTTTGACACTATGTTGATATATACTACACTGACAGATTGAGATATCCCCCGCTTCCATGGTTAAATGTATATTTGGAATTGTATTGTGCCAGTGCCACTGTATTGTGCAGTTATATTTATATTTTTTTTAAATTTAGGTAGATCATTTTGACTTGGTCATTGTAGATGAAGTTGCAAGCCAAATAAGTGTCGGCACCCCTGTAGAAGACTAAAATATTTTGGAAATCAGTAAATTATGTAAAACATACATAATAATTAAGATTCTGCTTTAAAATATAGTAGGTTGGTTAGCAGCTGTCAGGCTGTCAATTTGTCTACAAATTGGCAGAATGAGTTCATATAGAACATTCATTTGTCTTAGTGGAAAAAAATCTTGGCAGGTTCCTTTCAACCTGGAAGTTTTATAAAAACCAGAAAAAACATATGTCCCAAAAACTTCCCCCCACACACGGGTCTTATCCATTTATTACTTATTGAAAAATCTTTAAAAATCAACATTCAAAATGTGCAAGTATGGATAACAGAGTAAAATCAGCCTAAACACCTTTATCAAGGTCTATTATCTTGTATAACCACAAAAAATTGATTTCTATACCAAATGAAACATACAGACAAACGTACACATGTTTGGTTGACCTGATCATTTAGACCCCTAGGCTGTACTGTATGGTATCAAGTTTGCAGATCTATTGTTTCTCCAGTTGCAATAAACACCTACAATCTTCCTTAAGATCCTCCTTAGGTAAACAATCAATGCACATAAATTTAAATTGAGGTGAGCAGAATTTATTAAAGCATTCTATTGTTTAAAGGAACACTGGCTAAAATTGAAAAAAAAATGCATATGGTAGTAAATACGAATTACTAACTTTTATTAAATGCATTTTATTTTCAATTTCGGCCCTAAAATGAAATATCTTACCTGTTTAGAAGTGCTATGTAGCACTTCCATGTTTAGGAATCCATCTTCATCTGTGTCGCCGACTCTACTGTGTCCTGGAGCTGAAAATCTCCACAGCTGTGTTCTTCTCCTGTCAGTCTGCAGCCCTGTGCCGGCATCTCCTAATAGTCACATGGGAGAACGGTGCATCATCAACCTGGCTTCCCTTGATGATGCGCCACTCTCCCATGTGACTATTAGGAGATGCCGGTGCAGGGCTGCAGACTGACAGAAGAAGAACGCAGCTATGAAGATTTTCAGCTCCAGGACACAGTAGAGTCGGCGACACAGTTGAAGATGGATTCCTAAACATGGAAGTGCTACATAGCACTTCTAAACAGGTAAGATATTTCATTTTAGGGCCAAAATTGAAAATAAAATGCATTTAATAAAAGTTAGTAATTCGTGTTTACTAACATATGCATTTTTTTTTCAATTTTGGCCAGAGTGTTCCTTCAAAAACTATTTATTTTAGGATCGATCACCTTTATATTTAAGGGATGCACTGTGCTTAAAGCAGGTCTGGATTTCAGAGACTTAACTGAGCCAGGGAAAAACTGTTTTTATACTGAAATAAACACAGTTTTATTTGAGTCAAGCAGAGGGTTCAGTACAGGTTCGTACTTTCATAAACATCATATGACGAGATTATCTGAGATGGATTGTATGCTGTGAGGTGGAAAGTGATCTTCACTGCAGTGATTCTCCCTATTTGTTCTGCACAGCTCTTATTAAATTCATTATGACAGAAAGTCACCAGTGTTAAAATCACTTTTCCCTGCCCAGACCAGCAAACGCTTTGGCTCTGATAATCAGTCCTGCCAGGTAAAGATGAATTAAACACTCACATTTCATCTTGAAGAATTATTTCGTAAACCATGTGAAAAGTTGTGTTTAATGAAAATATACGGAACTATGCCAGTTTGCAACTATTTCAAAATGGAACCTTTTCTTACATTCTTTATGCACAAAAAGTCTTGCATTGTTCTAGAAGTAGGGACATGTACTGAGTTAGCCATGGCAAAATCAGAAAATAAAATCATTTAGATTTGGTGATATCTTTATTGGTTTGCTGAGGTGATGCAATCTTTCAAAACCACTAGATATTTTCCTAAGGCTGAAGAAAAGACCTACATGTGTTGATCTTGATTCTATCCCAGTAGGACAATAAAGGTATCACCAAAACTACAATAATTGTGCTAGAAGAGAGGAAGTGAGACTGGAGAATAGTAATGGGAGCTTACCAATGTAGATAGCTTGACGAAAAAAAAAATGAACTGAAAATGGGATGCTGATAAAATTGGCATTGTATCTGGGTTTCTTAGCTCCAGATATAATAATTGGCTTTGTCCTTATGATGTAGGGTGCTTACATTGCAATATTTTGCTGATACACTGAGCAGGCTATAAGGATCAGAAAGAAGACCAACTATTGTTTCAAAAACTTTTCAACCCAAAGGAGAAATATAGGCAATTATTTATTTATTTGCAAAATAAAACAATAACATACAGAACATCTAACCAGTCCATTGGTATCTGTACATAATCCAAAAAAGCTCATTTTGTTGTGCACTGTGGGACCTTGTGTCTTCTTCATCCATCAATGGCCAGATAGAAATATGGCTCTGGCCTAGTGACATTACTCTTTTGATTCCTGGAGGTGGACCTAACCTTGCTGTCATGGAATGGTTGTGTGAAAAGAATATATTGTGGTGCACACCAAGTCACTTCCTTAGAGGTGGTGCAAGATTCTTGGATGTTAGGCAAAACATCAACATACATATATAGAATAATGAAGAGAAGAATATGCACACACTTTTTTCAGATTCTGGTATATAACCCTTTTATTGGACCATAGGTGTGAGGTACAAGTGCAACATTTCAGGGGTATAACCACCCTTCATCTGGCTGTGTAAAAGTCATGTCATTATTTGCAGTCTTCCCATCCTCTTTGGACTTTACTGCAGTCTTGTTTACTGATTTACACTGCTTGGTCCCTATTGACATTGAATTCTTCTTGCTGTGGAGGCATTGCCCTGACTTGGATACATTTTCTAGATGGCATCAGATGCTCCATTTGCTCTTACACTTTACTGACCATAGAAACCTGTGCTTTGTTGTAGTTACACCTAAAGCTCTGCCAACATCTATTCTCACACAGCCCAAACAGATTTACTTGGATATTTTTCATGTGTTGCTAAAGTGGACCTGTCGCCTCAAAATGCGAATACTAAATTAGGTTCTACTAATGAAATAAACATTTTTTTAAATATATATATACTGTATATATGTCATTAGTCTCCTGATCCCTTGCTACAGCACACAATTCTCTCATTTTTCCTCTGCATATAGGGCTTAGGTGCTAAATGTACTTTGGGGGGATGTTTTAGGTGTGCTGCCTGCATTCTTCTGCCTGCTGAAATGCCGGAGGCATTGGGCCAAGGGACAGTTTCTAACAAAACTTTTTTATTGAAGTTTCACTAAATAAATACATAAATCACCATATAAATACAGTATATGTTGCTATCCTACATAATATATTTTTATTTGTGTTTATATAAAAGAGATCTAGCAGTGCTTCTTTTACTGCCCTGCATCATGATTATGCTCTACTAAACTAATGAGGAAAGCACAGAGCAATGGACTGTAAACTAATGTGTCCTCAGGTAGAACGATTCATTTTCTATCCCAAACAGAAATATATGATGTGATTTTTTTTTGGTAATAGCTTACCCATCTGTCTGTCTATATGTCTGCCTGTCTGTCCCCCATCTGCCTGACTGGCCAATACTAGGTAATCAGTGAGCCACTGCACTGTCTATCTATTTATTTCTATCTATATAGCACTATCTATCTATCTATCTTTCTATCTATCTATCTATCTATCTATCTATCTATCTATCTATCTGTATCTATCTATCTGTATCTATCTGTATCTATCTATCTATCTATCTGTATCTATCTATCTATCTATCTATCTATCTATCTATCTGTATCTATCTATCTATCTATCTATCTATCTGTATCTATCTATCTATCTATCTATCTATCTATCTATCTATATCTATCTATATCTATCCATCTATCTATCTATCTATCTATCTATCTATCTATCTATCTATCTGTCTGTCTGTCTGTCTGTCTGTCTGTCTGTCTGTCTGTCTATCTATCTATCTATCTATCTATCTATCTATATCTATCCATCCATCTATCTATATCTATCCATCCATCCATCTATCTGTCTGTCTGTCCGTCCGTCCGTCCGTCCGTCCGTCCGTCTGTCTATCTATCTGCATCTCTATCTATCTGTATCTATCTATCTATCTATCTGCATCTCTATCTATCTGCATCTCTATCTATCTGTATCTATCTATCTATCTATCTATCTATCTATCTAATCTATCTAATCTATCTCTGTCTGTCGCTATCTACATATCTGTATCTCTCTGTCTGTTCCTGTCAAGTAGGTCGGACAAATGCCATCTTTAATCACTATGAAAACACTTACAGTTTTATTGGAATATATACAGTCTCAGTGACTCACAATGCATCTGCATTACTGTATACAGTACAAGCATTTTAATTTATTTATGTATGAGAAATTCTATAAAGGAATGTTATGCTTGTTTTTGTTTTTTTTATAATAATTATTCATGGGTTTTTAGCTTTTACAGAGGCATTTTATTTTACATGGCAGATAGATTCCCCCTATTTTGTGAATAGCTCATTTAAAACAAAAAAATAAAACAATAAGAATGTTTTCCAGCGCGGAGCAGTATAAGTGTTAAAGCCTGAAAGGGTTTCGAATGCTGCAGTGAATGTGTTAAGACTGTTAATGAAGTAAAAGAATCTGAGGACCAATTTAGCTCTCACACCCACACTGTGGAAAATACAGGAACTGTCTAATAGAATTGCATCATAACGTTTACCTGGGGATGCTAGCATTATATCAATTTGCAATGATGGAATTGAAAAGACAGGTGCCCCCAGAGGACATTTTAAAACCTTGTTTCTACATAAAGTGGTTGTAAATGATGAACTTTGAATATGTATCAGTCAGTATAACTTTTACACCAGCTAACAATATGCAGCAAAGAATCTACAAAAATACAACTATTCTGTTGCTCTATCAGTTTATCCACTTCTCTTGTTAGGCATTCGTTTGATATTGTTTTGGGCAGCATACCCGTTCAGACCCAGTTATCTATAAGCATGTTGTCTGTCTTACATTTCAACAGACTACTGTTTACTACAGCTTAATTATATCTTGAACTTTACCCCAAATTATGTTATTAAGGAATGGCAGCTTAATAGCAAGATGTCAAAAGTGCAAAAAAAAATTAAATAAACTGTTTTGGTCATTGAAGGAACGGCATTTAAATTTCAGTTCATCAATGGCTAGGCAGTGAAGAGATAATCAGTGGGTAGAGAGCAATATATTTATTTCAATTAGTGGGTAGGGAGAAATATATTTATTTTGATTAATTGTTAATTATAGCAACTAACTCTCATTTGGGCTTTGTGGTTTTCTGTTGACACAGACCCCACTTTAGGTTGTCAAGGTGAAGTGACAATCAGTGATTAGGTGTTGAATGAGGAAATATATTTTGCTTGTATTTAACAAATGATTGTGGATTTGGGTTAATGATGGGAGAAGTAATGAAAGGTCGGGTGGAAACTAGAATTGTAACCTTTTAAGTGACTATTTATGCAAATGAATCAAATGAATTAAAGTTGCCTCTTTCACACTATTGATTTCAAATTATAGAATCTGACACACGTTGACAGCAACATGCTACAACTTTGGTGTGTTTTATCTAACCTGTCCTACACTTGCACACCAATTAATTTCTAGAAAGAATCAAAAGACAGATGTATGTCTATTTATTTAGCTGGATGCAATTTAAAGAAAAACTATAGCTTTTTAGGACTATGGGGTAATTCTTAGTGGGGGGGGGGTTTAATTATACTTAACGATCACCTCCTTCACACCTGCTTTAAGATATCACCGATATTCATTTCTCCTCTTCACTTTCTGCTTCCTCTTCAACATTGCTGATTGAGCAAGCGCAGAAGCAGTTTGAGCACAGAAGGAAAAATATCTGCAATGTTGAAGAGGAAGTATGAACCTGAAGAGGACTGCGATGCTGAATGAGAAGAACTGAAGCTCTGACCTCTGACATAGCTCTGACCAGTAAGTAAAATTAACCTCCTAAATTAATAATTGCCCTTAGTCCTAACAAGCTACAGTTTTCCTTTATTCTTTATTATCACTTCCAGTGAAATCACATAAAATCATATCAGCCACATAATATGATTACTCATTTTAACATATGTTATTGTCATGCCTCTGCTGTTGGACACTCCCAACTTGTTGAAAAGAGGCCAAATTCACAAGAATCTTAATCTTGCAAAGATTAAATGGTAACCATTTAATATTCTTTTATCATCTAAGTAAACAATTAATAATCATTCATCTTGTGATATGTTTACTGGCAGAAACCAGACCAACCACTGTGATCATGTTTGTCTATTTACAGTAATGTACAGTTATTAACTGTAATGATGATAAATCATCTTGAAACAATATCATAGTGTCCATGTTTATGCTACAGCATTAACCCTAAATGCATTGCTTTACTCACTGGCAGTATGTAGTTGCCAGATGTTTAAAGCAAAGTGTTTAACTGCACAATGACAAGCTTCACTGTAGTCCATAGCATTGCATAATAATAGATTTATGTTTTAAATGTCTGATAACAAATACAGAAATCAAAGTGACCACTGCTACAATGTTTAGAGAGCCAGGATAACTGCATTATGGTTTGCAGAAGATCAGTATGTTTTCTGACTGCAACTTTGCTACAGCTGTTTTCATCGATCAATGTTGTGGCTTTTCAGTTCACTACCAAAATCTTCTGCTGTTGCCCTATTCATGAAAGTGAAAATTCAGCCATTGACAACTTCACTACTCATTGGATTCCAATAGTGATGAAGAGAACAGTGTCTCTTCATAGCACGGCACATTCAGTTTGACAGTAGGAGCACTGGAGCTAATTCCTTTGATCTGGAAAGATCTTTATAAGTCCATGACTGTTGTATGCATCCAAATTTGTCACAAGTTCGCCACATCCCAGATTTTGATGAATACCGGAATACAGGAAAGTGGTTTTGAACATTTATGTATGTATGTATAATTTTATTTATAAAACGCCACAAATTTACGCAGCGCTGTACAATTCAGAGATACAAGTACAATACAAACAAGGGAAAAGTGCATTAAACAATACAAGTAAAATATAACAATGATACATCAAATTAAGTGCTAGGTAGTGATTGACACTAGAGGTTGGAGGTCCCTGCCCCAAGGAGCTTACAATCTATATGTATTTATATGATTGTTCATACTTTTTATGAAAAAGTATTTGCTTAATCATGTTCCTTCTGAAATTCCATGCACAGTTTCCCCACAATTAAACACATTTTGTACCCAGATCTTTGTCCTTTAGTTCTTGTAGTTGAAATTCATGCAGGGAACAATTTGTACAACAATGAATTGACATTTCTACAGAAATGTCAGGGCTACAGAAATTTATGTTACACCCATTCTTCTCTGCCCAACTCTCTAGTTGCTATTCTATGTGTCTGGCAGCAGATTTCTGTTTTTCCCAGTGTGCTTCCTGGTAGTAATAGCATGGCTTACATAAGACCCTATGATTGACATTTACTTTAAATTTAGATGTGACCATGTATTGATTTTTTCATCTAATTTTTTTTCTTTTACATCTGCCGAATTCTCTTTGTAAACGTAGGGTCAGACCTAGAATTCAGGCACACAAGAAACTCCAAGGCTGGGTAATTTGCCATTTTAAATGATGTACCATATTTACAAACTCAGTTATTATAATATTAGTATAGTACTGTATATACATATTTTATTAAACAATAACTGTATAAGTTGTTAAAAATTGAGTTACAACTTATTGTAAGCCTCTTTGTTATTTTAAAAGAATACCCTTGCTGGTCCAGATTTTAAACAAATAAACAGGGTGATTCCAAAATGTAGCTCAGCCACAGAAGACTGAGATGAATTACTTTAACTGGGGAAGTGTTTTTCTTCAATAAACTCTTATTTATTCTTATTATAAATAATATTATTTAATAATAATAATACTTTTATTATTCAATAAACTCTAAGTGAAGTGTCAAAGGTCATTTGTATCATGAGTAGTGTTGCTCAATACTATCGAACAAACATGAAATTGGTACAATTTTCATGTTAATCGTTTGCCCGCAATGATTCGATGATTTCCGGAAATAATCGTCACGGAAATCGTCATCGAGTGGTTCCTCTGCCGTTTCAGCTTCCACTGCTTTCAGGAGGAGAGAGAGATCATACTCAGTACAGGAGGGGAACTACGATCAATCCAGCTGCACAGTACACTTTCTGCCTTATATCTTACAATGTAGCAACTTAGTGATACATTTTATTCTCATTGTATTATATAATTGTATCACTATCCTTCTTTGATTCCTACGGTAACTGTTTATAAGGCTTGCAGGAGGTTGTAATTGCAGACAACCGGCTTTCCCTTTTTACGGTTCAACAGGGTGGAACTTGGCCGTGCGGCATTGGAGACCGCGCCGATGTTTGCATGGCATAGCAACTGGGACCTTAACTTTACCTTGCCTTAGTACATCCAGTCTTGCCGGTGCCGCTTTCGTTATGATTATCGGATGCGACAGGGCTTAAGAGAGGTATGTGGACATGATGTTGCACTGATGTAGGACATGATGATGCGCTGTACAGGAGGGGCACTAAGATATGGGGGGAGAGAGAGATATCGGCGATAATCATTATCGGATAACGATAATCGATCCGAAGATTTCAAACATCGATTATCGGTCCGATGAAGATTATTGCTGTCATCGCTCATCACTAATCATGAGCATGCTGTTTGTAGATTACCAGTCAACTATTTTCAAGCAGTAGGTAGTGTAATAATCTTGTATTAATAATAATAGAATATGTTTTGTCCTTAAATAAAAAAATAATTTAGCAATAACTTGAAGGTACAGGGTCTGCCAGCCTAAACTGCTATATTATGAAGTAGCAAATTAGCACCTTTGGCCTGTAGTGCTATCTTATGAAAATGATGGTGCTAGTATCTGACAGACCCTAAAAGACTACAGAGCTGCTACTGTAGTAGCTAAGGACTGCCTCCATCTGCAATTTCTAAGGCACAGCCTCAGACTGAGAGGCTTACACTTTATTTTACACTAACAATGGATCAGAGGACAGAGGGAGCAATCCAAAGGCACATACTGCTCTCTGCAGCACAGGAGTCATTTGTTACCGTGTGCCAGATGCTAAGTCCCTTGGCTTTATAAATGGACTTATTAAGTTAAGCACAGGCTGGCTGACCTTTCTAATTATCAATGCCTTTGTTACTTGAGAATGGTGCAAGTCCATGTAGGGTTGAAGAAAGAGAAAAAAGTCCAGACAGAAATTGGTGTTTTTTAAATTGTATATTTATTTGAATTAGTTTAATTAATTGAATTTCCAGAATTCTCTCCCTTTTTCCCCAGAAAGGACAGCCCTTCACTCTATTGCTTCTCCCAACATTTCATCACTCATATGCTCCTACATTCCTCAACGTCAACTGCTCTCCTCCCATAGCAACCAGCTTTGCATGCCGCACACCATTACTGCCCTTTCTTGTCTTAAACCCTTTTCTCTTTCTGCCCCCTACTTCTGGAATTCTATACCCCTTTACCTTCACCAGGAAATTTCCCTCTTCACTTTTAAAACCAAACTGAAGCCCTACTTTATGGAGCTCTAGCACTATTTATATGTATATATTTTATTTTTCCTTAGTCATTTATGCTTATTACATGTATTTATTGACCAGTGTTTCAACTTATTGTTATTAGCACTTATTACCCCCACTATCTGTGTTTCGAATGTCTTCCTTTAGACTAGATTGTAAGCTCTATGGGGCAGGGACCTCCAACCTCTTGCATCAACTACAATATGGCACTTAAAGTGTTGTGTATCTTTGTGATATTTTACTTGTATTGTATGATGCACATTTCCCATGTGTGTATTATATTTGTATTGCCGAACTGTACAGCGCTGCATAAATTTGTGGTGCTTTATAAATAAATTTATACACACATACATGGATACATACAATTAGCTCTGGTGCCATGTCAGTAGCATAGAGTTTAAGTGAAAAATCAAGAGAGCATGGCCTCAAATCCTATTGTAAGTAAAAATGATGATAAAATAGGTGAAAACGGAACAAATTAATCCAGAATTACACTGAGAGGATTAGGTGTAAGTTGTTAAAGGTTTGAGATGAGTATACTGAGGTTAGTGCTTCGGAGAATTAGGGTATAATGGTAGGGTTGATTATTTTTCACAGGTTTCAATAATAGCAAATGAAATAGAAATTGAATTTGCTATTGTTTTTGAGTTTGTTTGCTTGGGTAATGCAAATCTGAAATATGAAAGAGTAGAGCAATGGAAGATTATTTATAAAATACACACACTTTAAAATAACATTTCCCTTCTTCACAAGCTTACAAGGATAGTACATACGCTTACAATTACTTAAATAGCAAATGCAATATCATATATTACTATACATATTATTATTTAGGGACAGTGGGTGTTGGATGGATACAGTAGTAATTCCATGGGGCCTGTCTTCTGCTTATTATTAAAGTAGACTTTACCCTGTGCTCTTCTCTAGATTCTAACTGACTACTTGATACCCTTAAAGTGCACCTCTTTGCACACTTAAACACTGTCCGTGCTGAATTTGAGGTTGATGTGCATGCTACCTGTGATTTTAAGAGCTTATCTTGCTTAAGGTAAGCCCACATCAGCTTATATGCTGCTCTTAAAGATGTCTCAAGACAGCATTCTTTACAAAATGAGTACAGAGGCATCCCCGGAGCAGGGAAAAATAAGAACACCTTATACAGTGCCTTACATCAGGTTTAACTTTACAGGGAAAGCATGGCAAAGCAGCCCAAAGGTTTAGTAGGACAGAATATTGAATGAGACCTTCAACCTTCTTGTTATAGTATGCCACAATCCATCTCAGCTAGCACTGAAATCTTGTACCATAGTACAAAGTAAAACTTGAGCAGTGTATATGGTTTCCACTTGAGGATATTAAAAACTAGAGAGCATAAGAATTAATTTACAAGAATTTTATGTTCCTTTAAACAGGGAAGACTGCTACCTGGGAACTCAGCATGTGCTGTAATGGAAATCAACCATTTAAACTCAAAATAAAAATATGGTGTCTGCTTGAGAAAGTACATATAGGAAGATAATTAAAGTTCCCCATAATTATCTATTCACCGAAACTGAAAATGTTAATACTTTTCAAAAGGTTAAGAATTCTTGTCACATAACAGTAATTTCAGTTTTCATTATATTATTGTATTTCATAGTTATATCTTAAGATTCCAAAGAGCACTCAGTATTCCTCTTCTTTTATGTTGGTAATCTTTAACAAGCTCAGGATTAAATCACACAGGAACCAATATGTTGATCCTGTTATGTAATCAGCTTATAGCAGACTCACTCTTAACTGTCAGTCATACCAACTTTTGTGACACCTGGGTTCAAACAATAAAACAGAATAGGGCCATCAAACTTTCAGACAAGGTTTGGGTTTATTGTAAAAACATTTTAGTCTTGAACAACAAAGTGTTAAAAAAAAAGAATAAGATTGATACAAAATGTCCTTATGTAAACCTGCATCTGTATGAAGGAATAGGATTAAAACCAATGTAAAACTGATTTATTTATCTTTTGTATATTATAGGTTAGGAGCAGCATTCACTGACCAAAATGAAATGAAATTGTTGAAATGTCATTGGATAGAGGTGTAAAGAAATATGCTAAATGTTATCCCTATAAATCCTAACTTACTATAAAAAAGAATCTAATACCATTAGGCCAAAACTTTATAGGTTGAAATTTATGGTTAAATTATTGAATTGACAGCAAGTCCTAATTATACTGGATTTCAGTCATCTAGATGCTGGCTGTTTCAATGTAGCTACAAATGCTCCCTGCCTAGAAATAATGCTGTGGAACAGGCACCATAATTATTATCCCAATATCTCTATATCAAGGAAGAAACAGTTAATAAACTATTGGACATTAAGGGCCTTAGGGGAATTAACCATTCAGCGAAGTGAGCTCCGAATCCTTCAGCTCACTTCGCAAATGGTATTATGCGCTCGCTGATGTTCTGCACGCGGACATCAGTGAGCGCATTAAAGGGATTCCAGTCTCGGCGAGGCATGCAGGACATCAGCGAATGCATAATACCATTTGCGAAGTGAGCCGAAGGATTCAGAGCTCACTTCGCTGATGAGGAATTCCCCTCTGAGTAGTCACTGACTTCTCATCCTACTTCTGACTTACGCATGACTTCTGACTTACGCATGAATCCTCATCCTACTTCTATCCGACTGACTATGCCACACTGTGCATGAGACAGTAATCTCTGCTGTAAACCTGTTCAACAAATGTATTCTCTGCTTAGTCAATAGTCAGAAATGAATTCACATCTATTTTGGTGATGCGACTCGAATTGTAGAGAGGTGAATTTGATGGGAATTCACCCTTTAGTCAATAAGGCCTTTTTTCATATGGATAAAAGGAAATATGTGTCCTTAAAGTGCACCTGTACCTCAAAATTAATACCAATTTAGGTTATACTAATGAAATAAACATTTTTGCAAATATATATGTATTTTAAAAAATGTACCTTTATAC
>WMED01001145.1:0-22647 GCA_019650415.1 Pipa parva
CCTGAATAACCCCCTTTATCTCCAAAAAAGAAATGTATCATTTTTCTAATCTGTTATTCATTTGTATCAGTCTTCCGACTGCACGACAGGAACATTTAAATGAAAGTTGTACCTGTTAATTGTGCGATGATTAATCTTCTGGTGACGGGGGGGCAACAAAGACACTTGCATTTTCATCAGATAACCATAGAATGTTAGAACAAGAATGGTTTCTCTAAAGTAACTGATTGTAAGGAAAATGGATTCCTTAGGACATCTTAGGAGGAGCTTCATTTGCATTTTGGGGAGGATGATGAGTCCAAAAGGGTATCCTTAAAATCATTAGTACAACTTCTGCTCTGGGTAAATGAAAAGGTATTTAAGAGTTACTTACTTACTTAGATTGTAAGCTCTATGGGGCAGGGACCTCTATCCTCTTGTTTCAATCATGATCTGGCAATTAGAGTGATGTATTTTCTTAATTATATGCTTGTCATTTACTTCACTTGTTCTTTGTTCCGCATTTTATCCTTGTATGTATTATTGTCTGTATTACTACTGGATTGTACTGCGCTGCGTAACCTTGTGGCGCTTTATCAATAAAAAATATACATTCATCCATACATACAAAAGTTGCCAGTCAATAGCATTAATGTCATTCTTTATGAAAGGGTATCCTGGTAAAAATGAATCAGTGTAGTGCAGCCAAGATATAAGGGAAATCTCAAAGCATCTAAATTGCTATCTGCTTTGTACACATTCCTTTGGTTCCCTTTGAATGGGGTACAGTATAATTTCATTAATGTACTTAGAAATGAAGACCTTTAAACTATGAAATTAAATACCCCTATGTGTTTTCTAAATTTTTTTTTTTTTTTAATGAATAGCCAAGCTGCATTCATTCTCAGTTTGCATTTTTTTTTTTTAATTACACGCCCAAGCTTAAAAAGAAGACTTAATGAATTCTAAAGATAATAATTTATGTTGTGCTTTGACTGAACAATTATGCAATCACCAACAACCATCCGCCACTGAAAAATCTCAAATAAACATCAACTCTGCAAGAGCCTCTTTGCTGTGCTAAGAGTTCAGCATCTGGTATTGTAATTGTTGTAGCTCAGTTATTTGTAAGCGTTTAAGTGCTTTCAGGAAAACAAGTTGCATCTATTGAAATAAAATGGATTAAACGGCACTTGAAGAACTGACTTTAAGGATAGCCGAACAATATTTCAATTGATATCATTTAAGATTATATAGCTTCCTTTTGAGGTATAGTGGCAGGATTAAATCTGTCATTGTGTGAGATAGAAAGCATAGTGTTAAGCAACAGCAAGCTCACTTGCAATAATGTGTTTCAATATCGAGAGAGAGAGAGAGACATCTTTAAACCAATTAAATTCAATGCAGCACAGCCACCAAGTTTCCATAATTTAAATGCATGGATTGCAATAATCTTAAGAGGGTTATTTACTAAAGTCCGAATTGTTGCGTATAGGTGCAAATTCGCCAGATAAAGATAGTCACAACAGGCTGCTACTGTCGCAGTCGAGTCTTTATAATGAGTATATTGTCACAGTCGTGTCTTTATTATGGGAAAATTATCGCAATGTTAACATTAAAAAATTGTTGTAACTTTACAATATGTGTCGTGGAAATACGACTACTTCTTTCCTGTACCGCGCTCCGAATCAGTGGTGTTATACAAGCGCTTGCATAGAGAGAGAAAAAGGCCTGACTTAGAGGAATAACACATCTAGTCTGTTATCACAGTAAAAGCCTTTTCTGAGTTTAATGGTTCGTTACCATGATTTATAACACATTTCGTTTAACTCAAAAGTAGCTGATCATACAGAAACAAAACTAGATGCTAATTGGCTAAGCAGATAAAACATATTTGTTATGCAGAAGTAAGTTGTTTTTGAGACCCTGAAAGCTACAAAACAACTTCCAGACAGGCGCAAAATACTTTCTCGAAAGAAGGCCACTTTCTTAGAAATTGTAAGACTAACTGTTTACTATCTATCTCTATGCAGGCGAAAAACATTTGCTTAAATGCCAAGGTCATATTGCTTGAGTAATATTGCTGAACTAAAATTAGTCCTTAAAGGTATAGTTCATTAAAAAGTCCATATAATTATTGAGTAAATATAATGGGTGAATATAATAATGAATAAGGTCCATAGATATGTCCTTTGAGTAAAATATATAAGGTCCATAAATATGTCCATCACATGAGGAAGTTGTCTCGGATTTGCTATGGGAATCCACTGTTTGCGAATTCGACAGTCGAATTTGCACCTTAGTGAATAATGTTTTTAACAAACAGAGGAATTCAAGATAGTGCGAAGTGAGGTGCGGAGTGTTCGCCTCACTTCGGACTGACTGTTATGTGCTTGCTGATGTCCTGCACGCGGACATCAGCGAGCGCATTAAAGGGATTCCAGTCTCGGCGAGAGCAAAAGAGTTGCCTCGCCGAAACTGGAATCCCTTTAATACGCTTGCTGATGTCCGCGTGCAGGACATCAGCGAGCGCAGATCAGTCAGTCCGAAGTGAAGCGAACACTCCGCTCCTCACTTCGGACTATCCTGAATTCCCCCCTAAACCTGCTTGATAGAGGCAAAATTTATTAAAGTCAGAAAGACCGCTCTCAGGCTTTCCAAGTTTATCTTGCATTGTTCCTGCGAGATTACTGAGTTTATCGATCTCGATTTTTTTAAATTTTTCAATGAAAAGGTAGCCATACTTTACATTAGTAGTATGGCTACCTTTTTATAAAAACAAAATCGAGATAAAAAAACTCAATCGAATAACTCACACGGTAATCTCGACAGCGCCATGCGAGATCTCACACGATAAACTAGGAAAGACCGTGAGCGGTCTTTCCAACTTTAATAAATTTTGCCCACTTAGAGAGATATTTATAAAAGTCAAAATATCTTCTGGCTTGTTAAAGCCGTTAAAATATCAGCAATATCGATATTGCTGGTTTCGACAATTTATAAAGAAGTTCTGTTAAAGGCTGGCAACAACCCATTATTCCCTATAGAGTAGGTCTGATTATTCTACCAATTAGGATAGTTTTTGCATTGGAAAAGAACCTCAAAATTGATAATGATCTGCAATGGAAGGTGAATTGCACTGAAAACGTTGCAATGCTTACTAATTTAATGGATCAATACACATTAATATCAATCTTTTTCATCTATACCATATCAATATTAACACTATCGAACTTCTTTTCTCCTATGTACCATAGTTTTTCTTTAGGGTAATGTTACTAGTGCATTATTTTTTCTTGAGAACTTTGCTAATTATTTTTACAATTTCTCCCCTCCCTGCAGCAATGAAAATAAAGTTATTCAGATAGTATAGATCTCTGGGATTATGGAACTTTATCTGTTTTATAAACCTTATATATACATATTTATACCTTAATCATAAATGAAATTGCAAATAAGAGCTTTAACAGTTTCAACTTCAGTAATAATAATGTCTCTTTCTTCCAATTTTATTTAAGGTCCAAGAACTCCAAACTCCGACAGACAGGTTCTTCCCAAAGAAGTGGAGGCAATGTTAATCCTTGGATCTCCGGGTGAAGGTATTTACTGTGTAGAATTATTCAAGATTTGTTCAGGAATGAGTGAAACAAGACTAACAAATCTGTAATACTCTATCCTGAGGGAAACTGTGGGATTAAGATTCCACCTAGTCCCCAGCCTGTTTATAAACACTATTTATACTACACTATACTATATTTAACAGCAACTCAGTAGTTCTTTGTCCTTAAGATGGGAGTTGAGCCGACAACAGGCTCTTAGTCTAACAAAATTGATCAACCTGGCCTTACAATCTATTAAAAAAAAAATGTTTAGCTATTGCGTTAATTTTCAGTTAATAAAGTTTCGCAAACCTTAATGCATCTATACCTGCTTGATGGTTAGTGGTGGACTATTTAAAGTATGGATGTTAGGTCCTTCTTCAAAAGTGTTCTTTTTCAGTTATTGCTATGAAAACTAAAGTTCAGTATTTGATGAGCACATAAATAATTAAAAAAATAATTATAATTGTTGAAGCTTCACCCATTATTTAAAGGAAGTGCGTGTGGCTGTTTGTAGCTGTACAGTTTGCACAAACAGAGCCTATCCTTACTGGACCAATTTTTGGCTTTGTGATCTGTAAATCTAATCATTTAATTACTGAAGCTGTCACCATAGTAAAGGGAAGCAGGCAACTTTTTGCCGCCTCCCTATTATAATAATGTAAAATTTAACATATCACATGTCAGGCTTGGATGTTAAAGGGCACATCCCCTTCTGACTACAAATGTCATACACAACATCATCTGTCCTTTATGCTTTTATGTGTGTCTTTTTAATCAATTTTTTTCCCTTTATTCAAGTAAACTGTAGAATTTGATATGCTTATTTGCAAGTGCTTTTATTATTTTACAAAGAAACATTTTATGATTACATTTTACGATTATATGAAAGCTACCCTGTTGCGATAAAAGCCACTTTGTAAAAGAAATGATTCCTCCAGACCTCATTTTTGTGACTGGTCTATGACTTCTGGGTCATATAATCTTCTCTCTTTATCACTTTTTTATGCAACTTGGTTACTGCATAATGAAAATGAAATACAAAGCTACGGTTATGTTCTGCATTCAGATAAATAAGGTTGGGCTTGCCTGTAGCTAGACACACAAATTGAATATGCAGATAAATGGAATGCAGTGCTGCTATGGATAGAGCATGTTACGTTTTTGTACTCTTAACAACATATTTAACCTAGAGTTGGTGGTGTCTTTCCTATGGGGCTTTTTCATCAAAGGGAAAATTTGACTGAATTCCTGTGCACGCGCACGCAAAAGTCTGTTATAAGCATCTGAATTTTTCACGAATTCGCCACATCACAGATTTTGCTAAATTGTGAAGTTCTGAAAAAATAAGAGTTCGGGACCTTTACCCCATTGTTTGTACTTTCATGAATAAGCCTTAGGGGGTAATTCAGGATAGTGCGAAGTGAGGTGCAGAGTCTTCACCTCACTTCGCACTGACTAATATGCGCTCGCTGATGTCCTGCACGCGGACATCAGTGAGCGCTTTAAAGGGATTCCAATCTCGTCGAGAGCAAAAGAGTTGCCTTGCAGAGACTGGAATCCTTTTAAAGCGCTCGCTGATGTCCGCGTGCAGGACATCAGCGAGCGCATATCAGTCAGTGCGAAGTAAGGCGAGGACTCTGCACCTCACTTCTCACTATCCTGAATTACCCCCGTAATCTCTATTGATCCCCATGTATATATCCAGTAGTCATGAGGAGATTTTGAAATCACGGATTCATATAAGCCAATAGGAAACCTGCAAAATGGATTAGATAGGTCTCTTAGTCCTTAGTGACATGGAATTATGAGAACAGTGAGGTTAACCAACCCCTTTGCCAAACTCTGTTAAAATGAATCTAATTACATTTGCTTTACTGTTATTTTTGAATCTTGAAACAACTGAAGCAGTGGTTGAGGGCCAGTTTGCTTCAAGTGTTCACGATGCTCATCTACAAGATATAAAATCTGTCTTTCGGTAATACCTATCCATTCTTGGATTAGGCCCATCCTTGTTTGGATTTTGTCCCCTTCTGACTTCCAAAATTTAGAGTGGAGGTATGTACAATTTGGGTCGGATTTTTTTTTTAGTTCTCTAGTATCAAGATGTGCGTTTATCTCTTAAAAGCTAAAATTACATATCACAGAACACACTATTTTTTTTTCTCTCGAGGGGTAAAATTTATTAAAGTTGGAAGGACTGCTCTCGGTCTTTCCGAGTTTATCGTACGAGATCTTGCGGTGTTCCTGTGAGATTACTGCATGAGTTGTTCGATTTTTCGATGTCGAGTTTTTCTATCTCGATTTTTTTAAATTTTTCAATGGAAAGGTAGCTATACTTTACATTGGTAGTATGGCAACCTTTTTATCAAAAAATCAAGATCGAAAAAGTTGTGCGGTAATCTCACGGGAACACGAGATCTCCCGCAATAAACTCGGAAATACCAAGAGCAGTCTTTTCGACTTTAATAAATTTCAATAATAGTTTTGCCATTAAGTAATTTTCTGATGGGAAGAATAATATTATATGCCCCACTGTAAGTCTAATTTTTTAATTTTTTTTAAGTAGTATGTCCTGGCTTCAACTGTGAGGTCCCAGTTATACCAAAATCAGAAATGACTGAAAGGCTTTGCTCCTAAAAGATTATGTAGACACCATGTATAGTACTAATTATTTTTTATTTTATTTTTTTTTATGAATTCCTTCTTTCCAAATACATAAATTCTAATTTACTTGTAAAAGAACACGGAAATTACCGGCTCCTAGAGAACTGTCCTTGTAGTATCCATTCCTTTTATTCCTGCTATCTCGACTGGATGCTTGTGCGGGCGCAAATAATTGTTTTACCGCTGGCAATCTTGGACGTGATGTTTACCCATTCTTGATTGTAGTTGAGCATTTACGATACATGGCATTTCCCAGAAAGCATTTGGCATTCTGTGAAATTTGTTTTATTGAAAATAAACAGAATACACGTGTGCAAATTGCTTTTCTGTTTGTAGATGTTTGTAGTCTGGTGCTATTGTAACTACTTTTATGACACTGATAAAAAACATGTCACACTGATAGAGTTTATACATATTTTAATATCATTTTGTCTTTGTTTTGTCCCCTTCCACCAACCCCATTGGTCTATCTCTCTGATACCTCACCACCCCCATGATCTTTTGTTCACCTCTTTTTTTAATCTCCCTCACCCCATTTTAATTCCTCTCACCCCATTTTACCCTCTTTTTCATCTAAGGGGGAAAATTATGTCATTTTAAGACATTTTTCAATGTGATTCTTCTATTCAATGAACTTTTCGATTCTGAGTATTCATGGAGGGTCAGCACATTGCTGAGTTTTTGATGCATTTCCCCTTCTATTGCATAGCTATTGATATCAATGGTAATTCCCATCACAAAAAAGTGACTCCATACTCCATAGAGAATAATGGGTAATTTTCTAGTCTATATCAGGCAAATGTTTTTGTTTAAAAATTGGTGATATTGATATATTGACGATATATTATCACCTTTACTACATTTTTTTTTTTTTTATTTCTGTCATTTATCCTCGACCTTTCCCCTTACCTTTTACCCTTATTCAATTTAAATCCCTTTAATAACTTGCCAACTTCCACTGGGGATTTTCTTGTTGCGTTTTGCATCACCACAATCTTCATTTTATGCCAAAGAACAGACAATAACGTATTAAGTGGAGTAAACAGGGCGAATGCATTTCTGTGTTTCAGAACCGTGAGTGTCTATGTTCAGCGAAATTGTTTCAACAGTTTTAAGGAAACAAACTATTGAAACTGTTTGGTGGATCCAAGGGAAATGCGCAGGTTACTCTGAAAGTAGATGTAAGCATCACTTAGTCAATTTATGTCCTCAGATATTTTAATCTGCCCTTGAGCTCTATTCAGTTACTGTAGGTGTGGAAATAAGGGGGGGAGGGGGGGAATCATGTTTTCTCACATTGTGCATTTTTACCACAGGCAAAATGACTAATTAAAGACTGGCGAGGATACATAACTAATACCGCCTTTTAAAAAAAAAACAAAAAAAAAAACTATATGGTTTTCAGTCCAATTATTTCAAATATTAGGGTGCACGCAGGTGGGTGTTTCTACAGAGGTGAATAGTGTTTGACATGCGGCAGGTCACTAGGCAGTGCAAAAAAGATATTAAGCCAGATGTGTTCATGTACAAATAAACAGTGCTTAGTCAGGCAGTGCATACAGGGCCACTCATACTATCTTGTCTCTGGCTGCATCACTGATATTAGCAAAACTGAAAGGGGCATTCAGATTCCTTGTATAGCATCCATCCAGAGGCGGCACTACAGCCATCTCCTGGCAATTCGTCTGGCCACTGGGATTTGCTTCTCCAAAAGGATTAACTATCTCCAGCTCTGTAGGGTATTACCCCTAATATCTCCTTGTCAGTGCTTCGTTTGCCATGCTGCAGGGTACTACCCCTAATGACTCCTTGTCAGAGCCTCATTGGCCACTCTGTAGGGTATTACCCCTAATGACTCCTTGTCAGAGCCTCATTGGCCACTCTGTAGGGTATTACCCCTAATGACTCCTTGTCAGAGCCTCATCTGCCACTCTGTAGGGTATTACCCCTAATGACTCCTTGTCAGAGCCTCATCTGCCACTCTGTAGGGTATTACCCCTAATGACTCCTTGCCAGAGCCTCATCTGCCACTCTGTAGGATACTGCCCCTAATGACTCCTTGTCAGACCCTCATCTGCCACTCTGTAGTTTATTACCCGTAATGACTCCTTGTCAGAGCCTCATCTGCCACTCTGTAGGGTATTACCCCTAATGACTCCTTGTCAGAGCATCATCTGCCACACTACCCTGAGTCTGTCTATGGTGTATCCTACTGAACTCTATACCAGTATCTAATCTAAAATTAATAAATATAATCATTCTTCCTTTCCACAAACTGCACTATTAAGCAATGTGTAGGGAATGGCAACCACACCAATGACCCCCTACATTTATTTCCAGGTCTAGAAATTGAAATCTTCTGTTTTTCATTCATTCTTTGATTCTTTCCCATTAGTCAGGTTGTTTGATGCGGCCACATAGTTGCAGTGCTGGATTTATATCTCAGGAGTGAGATATAAATGTGCAGATAACTAAATTATGCAGTAGATTTAAGTGCTTTAAATATCAGATTAAACATTTAAATATCAAAAAATGTCTTGAATGATGGATGATGGCATGTAAGTGAAAATATTCGACTGGGGGTTATTACAATGTGATTACTAAGCAGTGGTTCTTGGGTCTTTAAAAGCAAGATACTGTGTAAATATGTGCTATTTCTATCTGGCAAAACCCCTCTGAGAAATATGGTTACTGAACAGACATCTTTGAATTAATGAATTGTGCTTTACAAATGTATGCGTGTAGTGTTTATTGTTTATCATTATGACTTCAGAGCATTTCTGCTGTTCCATAGCTCACTTAGGAAACAAAATGGTTAGAGAGTATATTTTTATTTTTAGCATTAAATAAGGTTCGGCACAAAGTAATACAAATGCAACACGGAACAAAATCATTTGTTTTAAAAAATAAAACCTTTCTCTGATTTATTTTATTATGGATCTTCTTCATTTACCATGTGAATATATTAATTTAATTTAACAATGCTAATTAAAGTCTTAAGAGTCAGCACTCTAAGCTTATTCCCTCCCACCCCTCTTTTCATCACTGATTAAATTATTAATGAAAACAAAACAGTAATAACTTTGTTCTGCAAGATTTTTACAAAACAAAAAATATATTCCGAATGCTCGACACGTCTTATAGAGGAAGTCTTCTGTACTCACAAATGAAATGTGTTTTCATTATAAATATATTCTTTAGAATCGTTTTATGGAAACTAGTAAAAGTGCCCGGCGTTGCATCATTATTTTTATTTTTTTTTTGTGTGTGTGTTACTGGTCCTTTAATGGGATTTCTATTCAGATTAGTAAAAATGTCTTTATCTGGTCTTTTCCAGAGATGTGCAGTTCAACAACAGCAGCTTGGAAAGTCTTGGAATTTATTACACCAAGACAAATGTTATTGAATTTGGTGTCAGTTGAAAATCTTGGCTATTTTATTCTTGCAAAGTGAAAAAAAAAAAAAATATGGATGATCTGAATGCGCTGCTTTAAACCCCCCATAGAGGAAATATTTATCGGAGGTGGAGGGTGGACAGTGAAATATTAGGATGTAGCTTATTTTGTGGTGTTTGCATTTGTGGGATTCTTCTTGTTGATTTCTGGATTAAGTTAGGGGGTTATTCACTAAAGACAGTCACAATAGGCTGCTACTGTCGCTGTCATGTCTTTATAATGAAAATATTGTCGCAGTCATGACTTTATTATGGGAAAATTGTCACAATATCAACATTAAAAAAATTGTAAAAATTACAATGGGGAAATTGTAGCGGATTTTCTACGGGAATCCACTGTTTGCGAATTCGACAGTCGAATTCGCACCTTAGTGAATAACCCCCGTTATTCTCTATAGACGTATGTATTTAGTAACCATACATAGGTAGTGCTATTACTGACATTATCTATTGAAAAGCAGAGTGGCACCTATTAAGTAGAAATGTAAATAAAATATGGATGCTAATGCATTGTACTGATTACAACCTGCACATTGCAGTTCTCATCATCCCAATCATATTGGTTAAATCAGTGTCATATTAAGTTCAAAATTTATTAAGCTCGAAAAGGTCATTTTCAACATAAAAACTGCTTTTGATTGAAAAGGATCGATCGATTTTTATTCCAACAGAAACATTTCGATGGAAAAGTATCCATACTTTACATAAGTACTTTGGCTGCTTTTACATTGGTAAAAAAATGATCTAATAAATTGATTGATCTTTTTTTTTTCCGATCAAAACATTTCAATCGATATTTTTCGATCAAACGGCAGCTTTTACATCAAATCAAGGTCGAAAACTACCTTTCCGAGTTTAGTAAATTTCGCCCATAATAAGTCTCCTAAGGACCCAACGAACCCAAGTATTTAAGGTCTATGGTTAAAGATATCATCATAGAAAATGATAAAATAAGGTTATTGAAAGGGTCAATTGAGAAAAAAAAAAAGAGATTTAGGGGGAACATTATTAAAATCTGAAAGACCGCTCTCGTGGTTCCCGCGAGATTACAGCACGAGTTTTTCTATCTTGATTTTTCAATAAAAAGTTAGCCATACTACTAGTGTAAAGTATGGATACCTTTCCATTGAAAAATTTTAAAACTTGAGATCGAAAAACTCAAGAGAGTGGTCTTTCCTACTTAAATTTCACCCTAATTAGTCTTGTGAGCTTAAAGCTAATCCTTAAACTTGACTTGGTCACACAGTAAGGTCCTTTTATAGTCTGGTAATTTGTTCCTGAGATAACTATTGTCGAGAACTCTTCAAATCATCTCCTCTCGGCTGGGAGGACCTACCCTCTGCCCCAGATCACGTAAGGGAGATCTTGCCTGAATGCAATCAGCTGTGGCATCATAATAATTTGTCTTTATAATATAAGTGGCAGTTATTATTATTAAATAATTATTTTCTTAAATAGGGAACTGTAAATCTCTCTTGTCTTGTTTTTTTTAAACAAATTCATATTTTCAAAATGATCATATTTATATATTTATTTAAAATATTGATATAAACCACGTGGAGCAGGCATAGATTTTTATTTCTTGAAGCAAACGCTTACTTTGCTGCTGAAATTAGTATAAGTGAATGCAGAAAGTCACATTAGTTAGAGGAAGGAAGCATATGCTAGTGGTATGACTAGTCATGGTAACAGATGGTAACATATGCCAGCATAATGACTATTCAAGTCTTACACAGCGGGTTATGATGTAGCTTTGCTGGTTGCCAGTACACTGGTCCAAGGATGTTTTAAAGATAACAGTGAATGCACCATAGACCTGCTATGAGGATTCTGTGTAAGAGAGCATGCTTTGTTATGATACACTCTTACTGAGGTGATGCAGGGGAGACATGGTGTTTGACATCGCAGAATTAAAAACAAGCACTAATTAGTTTGTAAGTTCGTTTAAAAGGATTGTATTATGTTGTCCTTTTTGACTGCTTTCTAAACATACTTGCTAATTGACATGAATAATATTATTGTCAAACAATTTTATGTATTAGTGTTGCCCAAAAAGACACACTTGTGAATCTAATTGTTGGCAAGCTGGGTTCTATAAAATTTACTTCACAACCAAACTGCGTTCTTGGCCATCTTGGGTTTATAATAGTATCTGACCTATTATTATTTAATAATATATCTTAGGACTGTTGTTTTTTTTTAACATTTTTTTTTATAAGGAAAGTAATCACTGGTGTTTCACAATTAACAAACTGAATCACAAAATACTAGATTAGCCTTTCAGTTGACATAATGATCAACCTTGTTTTGATAGTGTTGTTCATACAAACAAAATGGCTCCCTATAAAGGCATGTTAAGGCACCACCTTCTTACACTGCACTAGCTGAGTGTTTTTTTTAATTGTGGCTGTCCCCTCTAGGGCCACAGTCCCAAATCATCACCTCTAATAAATATACTATTATTAATGATATGGTATTAACCACATAAAATAAAATAGCATGTCAGCGGTCCTTAAAAAGTGATCTTAATATGCCCTTAGTGAATTGTATTTTTTATTACTTAATAAAACAAATTCTCTCTATGTTCTTCCTTCTTCAATCCCATGCTGGCAGGGGTAGGAAAAGAAGGTAGCACCAATCCCTATCAGAATGAAGTGTGTAGTCACTGAGGGGGTTATTCACTAAAGTCCGAATTGTTGTGTATAGGTGTGAATTCGCCAGATAAAGACAGTCACAATAGGCTGCTACTGTCGCAGTCGCATCTTTATAATGAAAATATTATCGCAGTCACGACTTTATTATGGGAAAATTGTTACAATTGTTGACTTTACAATGGGGAAATTGTCGCGGATTTGCTATGGGAATCCGCTGTTTGCAAATTCAACAGTCGAATTCGCACCTTAGTGAATAACCCCTTGAGTGTCCTTCCAACTCCTGCTGTGCTGAAAAGTGTTCTAGAAGGCACTGAGGGTATTTAAAAGCCCAATTAAGGGGAACCTCAAGATCCTAGTTAAGTATTGTATACCGAGTGCAATATGCATGTTATTGCTCAAATCTGCTATATTCCCAGAAGCAGTTAGGGCCTAAAATAAGAGTGTTTTACCTAAAAATAGGCTGATATTGATCTTGAGGCTGAATGGTCCATAGTACTTTCTGAGAGGTCTCTAAGATTACAATTAGGCATTAAAATGGCTAAAAACTTACTGGTCAAATCTGTTCTGTTTGAATGAACTATATAATTGTTCCATATACAATTTCTAAGAAATTTGCCTTTGCAGAACCTCAAGGTCATGCACTAAGGATATATATTAGTCTGATGGGCGGTCCTTGACGTTAATGGAAAATGGTGCGGTCAAATAAAAAATAGCCTGTGTAACTGCAAAGCACCCCTTGTAATAATCCCTCTAAACAATAGTTGTGACCTGAGCAAAGGAATTTTTAATTATTTAGGGGGTCAAGGCATTTTGTTTAGTGTTCCATCATAATGAACTCATTTGTAGCATTGCCATTGCATCCAGAAAGGCAACTGTAAAAAAGAAAAAAAAGGTCAGAATGTTATATACCTGAAATTCAGCGCAAGACATGAGCTATAATGAGCTACATGTGTAAAGATGCTGAAACGTAATTCACTCTGCTGTTTGACTTGCCTGCCAGCAAGTTGACATTTGCATTTATCTGTACGATGCAATAGTACAATCGATCACTACAGAATATATTTGCTAGATCCAGACTATAGGGATAGAGCTCAATTCCCTACACCAGTAGAATTTACAAACAAGAGATACTGGTAGCTGCGGGCTATGGATTTTTATAAAGGGAACGCTGTGGTTTTGGAAAGAGATGCGGACGCTAATTCAGCACAAGCAACAATGTAATTGCAGAGAAACATCTGTAGAATTTACAACCTAAAGAAACTAAAGGAGGAGTACAGTACTGATACATCCATGTTTATTGGAGGAGATCATGGCTAAATGGTTTTGTGATTTTATTATCATGGTGACACATACCTACATTATGGGGGAAATTGATAAAGGTCATTCTGGTCTTTTTTTTTTTTTGCAGCAATTTGATCTGTTTCACAGAGTTATCACCCTTTTTTTTTCCACAAAATTTTCGATTTCCCTTCATTTAGGAAATGTCGAATAAAATGTATCGCTAACAATAAGTGTGGTGCTTTATATAATAGGTATTTAGGAAGTGTGCTCAAAAGTCAACATTTTTAAAGGAGAGCTAAAGCTCATTAGGAATAGAGGTGATTCCTAATGAGGGAGCGGGAAAATAAGGGTTTTAGCACTGCATCCTACTCCCAGTACCAATGCCAATCTCTTCTGCTCTGTGCACCGCCGCTATCCTCTTCTCTTACTACTCTTACTAACTGCTAGGGCCATCCATCATCTAAGGACACCTTCTCTCCTACTTGTCTGTCTATCACACAGGGTCTATGAGGACATTCCAATTCTATAATGTAAATCTAGTGGTTTCACCTTCCCTGCAAAAATCCTTAAAGCACACAATAGAAGGGTATTCATTAAAGCCTAAAAGTTTTTCAACTTCGTAAAGGTGGTGAAATATCGGAAATGTATTGATATCATCTATTTTTTGCATGTAAGTATGTATAATTTTACTTATAAAGCACCACAAATTTACACAGCGCTGTACAATTTAGCAATACAAATATACAACAGACATCGAAAAAGTGCATTGTACGAAATAAGTAGAATATCACAAGGATACTTCACTTTAAGTGCCAGGTTGTGATTGACGCAAGAGGTTGGAGGACCCTACCCTGTAGAGCTTACAATCTAAATAGGAGGAAGACTTACATACACAATTAGAACTGTAATAAGAGCTGTAACAATGTACTGAAACACAGGTTAATAAGTACAAATATTATGCGCAGGTCAATAAATACAAATATTAAGCATGAATGACTAATTAACGATTAAATAAAATAAATACATAAAAATCAGTGATAAATATCAGTGCTAGTGCTCCAAAAAGTAGGACTTCAGTTTGATCTTGAAAGTACAGAGGGAATGTTAATGGCGAAGATAAAGGGGTAAAGAATTCCAGATGTAAGGGGCAGAAATAGAAAAGGGTTTAAGATGAGAAAGGGCAGTATTGGTGTGTGGAATGCAAAGCTGTTTGCTTTGGGAGGAGCGCAGTTGACATTTGAGGAATGTACGGGCATATGAGTGAGGAAATGTAGGGAGGGGAAACAGAGTGAAATGCCTTAAATGTCAAAAGGAGAACACTGTAAATGATTTGTTTGCTTATGGGGAGCCAAGGAGCATAGAGAGATTTTGAGAAAGGCTTTCCCTTCTAGGGGGAGAGGGAGAGAATTCTGGCAGCAGAATTTAGAATAGACTGAAGTGGGGAGAGGTGGGAAGGCCAGAGAGAAGAACAGTAGTCCAAGTGGGATGGGACAAGAGAATGCTTGAGGGAGTTAGCAGTGGAGCGAGAGAGAAAGGGGCAGATCTTAGCAATGTTGCAAAGAAAAAATGTTGCTGATTTAAAAGTCCATTCCATCAAATTCTTTTGCCATAAAGCAATTGTCTGATTTAGGCTAGTGTCAACCCATTATTCCCTTTAGAGTAGGACTGGTCATTTTGCCGCACTTGGATGACTTGAAAAATATCAGTATTTAATCGTAAGGGAAAAATATTGAAAATGGTGCAAAGTGTATTTATTTTGACTGGTCTTTATTTACCGTTACAGTTCTTTACTGTTATTCGGGAATATATGAGAAATAATAACTATTTACCATTAAAAGTGCACCTAATGATAACTTAGAATTTTACATAAAAACTTTAGCAATTTGCATCTTTTTTTTTATACTATTGGTTTGTGTAAACAATGTTAGCAATTTCCCTTTGTGTCTAAACGTTAGCAAAATGTTAGTAATATCCATCCATGCACAAATAGTATTTGCTAACATTTTTTACACGTACCAGCAAAGTGTAAATAAAGGACGCAAAATCGGAATAGCTGATTCACGCCAGGGTTCAGGCAGGCGTTAATTCTACTTCTTGTAATAGGTCTTAAAGTCATTCTAAGCTTAATACATCAGTTGCGCCTGGTTATAAACACTGATTTTCGAGAAAATAAAAAACAGGCGCAGCTGGTGCAAAATGGACGCAAACTAAAAGATAAATTACTAATAAATGGACGCAAAATGCTAATAAATGAACGTGAAGTATTTTGCGTCCTACTTTTACATTTCTCCTAACGGCAGTTTTTTGTCTGTTCAGCAGAATCAAAATTTGAGCGAAAAGAAAACTAACCGTAAAAGGCAGCAAAACGAATAAAAAAAAAAAAAAAAAAAGGTCGAATTGACCTTTATAAATTTCTCCCAGAGTGCCTGCTCTGTTTATACAAAATATGAGAATAAATTACTTTTTGTATTGAACCAAATCTGCAATAACATCTTCCAGTGTGTTATCAATGGAGTGTGTTTAACATGACGAGATCACAAAATCTTTTTTTTTTAATTTTTTTGGTTTTTGTCGAATGTAACAATGACCATTTGTTATTAAGAAGCTGTCATGTTAAGAAGTGCAGTTTCTCGTAATGGGTAAACTCTCTGCTTTATCGATTATTGTTCTAAATAGCGAGAGTTAAAGCAATCCAATGAGCCAGTGAAGTGTAACGTACCATAAAGAGACATTTTGGCTACCATAAAGAGCCAGCGAGGTGTGAAAACGCCACTGTGCGCATGCTGTAATGCTTCAGTGTCAGTCATTTATAATACGCAGGAGTAAACTGACTCCATTAAACCAAAGCACAGCCTTTTAATTCTTTTTGGTCATAACCTTTCCCGTTGTCACATTTTTACAACAATGCATCTATGTCATAAGTGCCAGGTGTGGGATTTTCATTTAGATTGTAGCAAAGTCCATACAATTGTACTGTCTTGCACTCTAATCAGTGTGTGTTTTGCTTTAAGTTTTTCTTTTCTCAAGTACACATTAAAGGAGAACTATTGTTATAAAGTAAGCTTACCTGATCAATCTGGCATCTGTACACTAAGGGCATATTTACTGAAGTGCAACAGGTTTTTTTTTTGACAAGTAAATGCTGGTCTATACTTAACGATACCGCTGTTTTTCTAAACTGTTTACTAAACTGTTAAAAACCATTTTATTCCCAAAATAATTTTTCACCATTAGGGAGACGTAAAAAACATTATTCCTTATGGAGTCGGTCCTGTCCTGTAGTCTAAATCATTAAAGTTTTATCTGAAGCATTTGTATCGAGCCTTTGTAAATCATCAGAATTGAAAAGTACAGGTAAACAATGGACAGGGAAATGGAGTGATACAGTCGATATGGTTGAATTGGTCTTAGTAAATATGCCCCAATTAAAGTATACTGCTGCTAGATCAGATTTCATTTCATGATCCTGGGATAAAAGATGAAAACTGCCGGCTGCCTTGTCGCTTCCGCCCCCCCTCCCTGTATTTGACGTGTACAAGGTCATAGTACATGCCCCAGATGGCCATAAAGCGCATGCGCAAAATTAAAACCAAAAATGATCTGCGCATGCAGCCGGGGGGTAGGTACTATGATACGGTACACTTCAAATACAGGGGGCGGAAACAACAGGCAGCTGGCAGTTTTTATCTCACGATCCTTGGTTGTGGATCGTGAGATGAAAGCGTATCGAGCAGCAGTATCTGCTGGATCGATCGGGTAAGTTTTCTTTATAACAATAGTTCTCCTTTAAGGTGATGAGCTTATGGGAGTTTTTAAATTTCTGAATGTTTATAACTATAAGTAACTTGCAAATGCCTCTAAACTCACACAAAAAATTCACTCTCCATTTATCGTGAGTTTCCCAATCATTATTTGCAATAATTGTAGATTATCCCATTATAGTTGAAACGTGTCAACTGATGAAAACTCATGTGTGATGCATCTAAAACCGCAGAACATTTACATGATATCATATCTAATTGCATTCAGGTGAGTATCTGTCTGCTATAAACTCATCCCAGATCCATGAAATAAGGATCTTAATAACGGATGGGTAATACTTTATTGCTGAAAAAAAAAAAAAAAGATGGTTCCACACTTATATTAACATGATTTATTTTGCTTTTGTACATCATTCTTTAAAAATTTGGTGAATGCGGTTTTCGTTTAATGTGGGAACTGGGACTTTTTTTCTACTTTGTGTCCTACAAAATAAATAGGTGAGGGTATTTTGATGTATAGAAAGGGGACATGGGATCAAGCTGAGATTTCTACAGACCCTGGTACAGTGATACCTCGGTTCTCGAACATAATTCATTCTGGAAGTGCGGTTGACAACCAAATTTGGTCGAGAACCAAAACAGATTGACTTGTATTGCAGATTGACTTGTATTGATGCTGAAAATGCCATTTGGCTGTTCGAGTTCCAAATATTTGTTCAGATTCCAAGACAAAATTTTCTCCAATTTCCTGGTCGAATACCGATTTGGTCGAAAATCAAGGCATTCGAGAACCGAGGTATCACTGTATTTACTTTTTTTGTTTTTAAAGTATATGGAAAAACGGTACAGGGCAGTATGTTATTAGACAACCACTTTCATCACCTCGAAAATGGAGGTATTAGCTCCCCAGTACTGAAATGTGTTAAAAGCAGGGAAAAGGAGACTAAAACAAAATGTCAGGAAAAAGGTGGGTTATATTGCAGCACACCTGCTCTTTAATACTGGCATTTACTTTTTGAATTGGAAAAAGATCGAAACCTTTGATGATAGTGATAGTTATGGAATGAAAAGAGTTAACATACTTAAAAAAGAATTAAACTTTAGAAGCGTCATGCATGTCACTGAATTGATTGACCCCCCAATAGAAATGGCCGCACCCCTCTGTACATATTGCACTAAAAGATGTTTCCTGAATGCTTTATTAATACGGTGTGAAAAAGAAGAAATAAAAGTTATTATAGACATCCAGTTTCTGTGTTACATTGAATGAATGAAGCTCCCATTGAGACAAGGTTGATGAATGAACTGTGAGTAACCTGAAACATGGCTTCTTCCTTGTCCTGAGATCCAATTCTTCAGTTTTAACCACTCGTCTTGAGCGTTGACTGCCTGTATACTGTGTAGGGTTTAAAGGTTCAAGTAAGGCATGTACTTTCATTTAAAAAAAAACAAAACAATTGTTATTATGTCATGAACTGTGACTTGCAGCTTCTTGATTGGAGGGGATAAATATGGTACGGAAAGTCTCTTGCTAATAGATGTTGGATGGACCTTCTTAGGTGGCAGATCTGTGATTATTACAACAATCTTGGATGGTAGTTCTCTTTTAATGTACTACAGATTTATTTTTATATCATATTGCTTCTTCCATGACAAATGTCTGTTCTATGTGCCTGGGAGATACACCATTGTTACTAAAATCTATCTACCAGACTCATCAGATAGATGTTGCTGAGTGCATTATCCTTGGCCTGCACATGATGATCTCTGAAATACTTTAATGGACTTATTTATTTTTTTAGCTTTTTATTTAGTCCCGGGCGTATAAGTAGAGTAAGTATAGAACCAAGTTTAAAAAAAGGGAAGAATGTCGGCAAAAATATCAACACACATAAGGAGGAATGTAATATTATTGGCATAGTTCTGCTTTACCTTTGGGCACAGACAGCAATCTTATGACACTGCATGAAACACAACATTTTATCTTCAGGTCTTTAATTGTATTTTATTAGATTAGACATCTCTAGATTTTTTTTTTCAGAATTTGTTTAGATAATCATTTGGAGTTTAGACATAGTTGATTTAAATAAAAATCCAAAGAAAATTATTTCATTTGCGCTGAGCGCGTGGCATTCGAAGACAACTCATCCATTAAAATATAATTCTTTTTAAGCTTTTAACTTGTTTTTTTTTAACAAGCAAAATATAAAAAATAAAAAAAAAAAATGAAATACTGTATTACTATAACTGATTTGCGGAAAATCAGAATTATATATACTACATTCTAAATCAGTGTGTTGTGAGTATGTGCATGAAATAGGAATCCTGAGTTTTTGATAGGCTGAACCTGAGACTGGTTACTAAGGCAACAGACATTAATGACCTTGAACTGCCCGTTGTCCCTAGCAACTCATAATCTTTATATATAAAAAAGAGTTTGTACATTTTTTTTTTACTTTTCCTATGTCAGCAGCTTATCATAATGAAACCATCATTCTGGCTGGGCATTAACTAGCCTCTAATCACCTGTTTTTTTAATTTTATTTTTGCTTGTTTTTTTTAACATGGATTCACCTTTTCTCTGTCTGTAATTATTATTTAAGTATCTATTGTAAGACTCACCTTACAGCTGCCAAGAATAAACTTCTAATCACAAGATGCAACTGCTTTACAACTGTGCTTTCATCTGAGTTGTTCAATGGTTGTCTCTAATGTTTCTTAGTCGGAGAAGAGGGTCGAAATGAAAGGATCCGACATAGGGTTTAGATCGGGCAGTTATAGGAGAATAACATCTTATCTAGTTATGTGTGTCATTTGGAAATTTGTTTTTCAATGCAATAAAGCTTTTCCCTGCCCTGCATAGACCTAAACAGTCTGGATTTACTTCAGCTTCAATTCTTTTTTGTCTCTTTTGGATTATTAGAAAGCAAATTGTGCCATGGCCCTGTCCAACTGTACCTTCTCCCTACCACAGTAACACCAAGCGCTGGTACTTCTTCTAGACCATTCGGTTTTGGTTTCCACATCACTAGAAAATGGTAGCCTAAAATACTAAATAGATATGAAACAGAGCTGTAGTTCCTATTGTCAACTTTTTTCAACTTTGGTAACTTTTCCAAACTTTCATAAAATATCTCAGTGGTTGGTAAAATTAAAATATAAAAATTATACAATTGGATTATACAAGCGCAGTCGCTAACAGGTGTTTGTACCTGAAATTGGTTCCACTCAAGGCCTGGAATTTTTTCACATTAGCGAGAAGCAATGTCATTGTAACAATGACATTCACTTACATGTGAGGTGCCGAGATGATCACGTAGGCTTGACTTCACTCTAATCTGAAACTGCCCTCAAACATTTTCCAACAAATTTTGAGAAATTATCCTTGAAATATGTGCTGTATATACATTTTGATAGTATATTCCACTGGGGAAGATTTCATTGTAAATGGTTAAAAGCTCTTTGTGTCACATAAAATGCATCTATTATGTAACTGAAGGATAATAATAAAAGTAATTTTCTTGTATTATCCCGCATTAAACAGTACATAACTGTAAACTCATCTGGAATTAGAATGATATGCATTCTTATGCAGTACAAGACAAATAAAATACAAGGAACCATCTGTAAGTGAAAATATATAATCCATAGAAGTGTCTGTAATTGCCTAGGGGGAAGGTTTGCACATATATTTACCGTGGGACGCTTCTGTCAGTAATTATCAGACTAGTTATTAGGAATCGCATGGTTCAATATTATAATGGGATGAATAAAAGGTTCTGATGTTAATCAATGCTTGTAGACAGCAAATAAACATGATTAGCAACATCTATACTCTTAAAACTAGGGCAGATGCATTCTTTAGAAACGTCTTTCTCCAGATCATAGCACAGATATTGGCAGCTCTGGGTGATACATTAGCCCATAATCTCCAAAGTTATCTTCTGCCTTGTGAAAAAAAAGTAATTAAATTTTGATTCAAATGACAATTCGTTAAGTACATATCAGTGCTGACGATGGTTTAATGGGAGGCAAACTGCATAACTTCAGCATTCTGAACAATTATTAACTTAAAAGTGCTCAGTCCAGAATGACTGCCATATTCCAGTGCTTTTATGCTCATGCTTAATTAATAAATATAATATGTAGCCAGTTTTATTTAATTAAAAACAAAATATATTCATGCTTATGCCTCCTCGCATCTCTCATGATCATCTGTGTTACTCAAAGGGGAAAACCTGGCCAGTATAGTACTGTATAACATATCCAAGGTTAGTTTTCATGAGTGGACCTCCCACTTACACATTGAATAAGGTGGCTTAATACACGCATGCTTCCACAATAAATTGGTGTCAGGAGGTCCTAGTTAAGATGCAATTTACTGTTACTTTTATTGGCATAGTAATATCTTCCATTACCACTCTACAATCATGAATGAAAATAAGGATCTCATCCGCTGGCACTGTGGAGACTCTACTTTCTTGCCTTGGCCAAGTCCTTGACTTGTGTTCATTGGTTTATAATTGGTAGATTAGTCTACCACCGTAACCTTCCTTTGGATCCAAGCTGAGCCCAAAAAGAAGAGGTCTTGCCACTACTTTCCTGATGGGAAACAGGATTAAAAGGCCCAACTAGCTGCGTGTATCTATATGTTGGTGTTTAGCTTGTGCCACATTTAATTTCTGCTATGGGATGTGGTAGGTGCACTAGATATGGGTTCGGAAAATTGCTAGCTTTGCCAAACAAGGAGTGAGTACAAGATAGACCACAGAAGGAAGAAAACTGAATATCTTCCCCTTAAGTACTGCATTGAGCCACAGTGTAATTCCTCCATCACATATATTGGAACTGAATCAATACTGTGTGAACCTGCCATCTATTGTATACTTCTTTTATCCAAAATACATTTTGGGTGATTGCATCCCACTATACCCAGTTTGTAAGTGGTGACTTTGCCCTGAGACCTCTGCTAACTATAAGTGTGTATATGACTCTTAATGTGACCTAAAATGCAATGCCATGGGGCAACTATTGAACCCTAACACATAAACATCCATTCTAATCCTCACTGTAAACCATGTTCTCCCTCAGGGAACTGCCCAAGGCATTGTTTCTATACTGAACTGGATTTTTAACTCCAAACCTACAAACTGTTTTAAGTAATTTTTAATATGCTGTACATAGCTGTTTTCTAAGATCATTTGAATTTTTAATTTTATATATATATATATATATATATATATATATATATA
>WMED01001146.1:0-25773 GCA_019650415.1 Pipa parva
TTCTGTTTTTATTTACCATTTACACAACGTGCCAACTTTTCTGATTTTGGGGTTTGTAGTTAAGAATTTTGAATAACCAATAAAAAAACGTGCAGGTGTACAACTTTTGCAGAGTTGCTGATCCTCTGCTTGTTTTAGTTTTTCAAATTCTCAGACCTTTGGATCAAGTCAGTGGCATGAGATTCCACATTAATCAGCCAAAGAAGAAGTGATAAAGGAGGGATGTCTTTGCAAATCTGGCAATAAAAACCACTAAAAACAAGTAAATAATACATATTATTATTTTGTTCCTTTAAGGCAGAGGTCCAACCAGCTTATCAGTTGTAAAACATATGGCGTATATATATATATATATAATATTATTCATACCTCTGACCAAATTCGTCTAAGGGGTGTACATTTCATCCACTAAAAACAATCCTTTTCACATAGAAAGAGCTGTATTGTTTTTCTTTCAGTCAGTGTTGGGATTAGTCTGTCTGAAAGTTTACAAAGTGTATTGTATACCCCTAAAAACAATTCAAAAGTCAGTCTGGATTAAGTAAATCTAAACAGGCATGCTTTTGCAAGTAAACTACAATAAGTAAGGCTATGTGTTTTTAGAATTACCTCTTTATTCTCTTGACACTTGCACAGTAAAATAATTTTTACTGAAGATGTTGCTATAATCAATCAGATATAAAGTTAAAATGTAAATTGTTAAAAAATACTCTCCCCTTGGATTTTGGAAATACTTAATGTGAAAAGAATACTGGTTTGGGAAACCTTGTTTTTGTGTATATTTATTTCTATTATCTGCAGACTCAGTGTACAGTTTCTTAAGCTAAACAATAGTATATCACAAAAGAACTCACATCATGGAAAAAAGAATCCCACAGCATTTCTTTTTAATAAGTCTTCTGCTACAAAATTTTATTGGTATCCTTTTATGTTCCCTCTAGAGGATGTAGTGCAGAAAAGCACTGCCTTGGAACATATAAAATTACAAAGGAAATTTGTTGTAAAAAGTAGATTTTCTTCTAGGTTGATGTCAGTATTTATTTCATTCATAAACCAAAAAAATCAAGATATATTTTCATAGTCAGTAAGTCCATGGTTTAAATTGGCATCAGTTACTGATTTGACCGATAGTGAAAAGACAATTTCATTGTACTCTTCAAAACATAGATTGTTCCACAAAAGCACTTTAAGAACTCTTTGAAAGTCTTGCATTGTGCTTACATTTTAGGGTTAACTACATAATTTGGTTGTTTCATATTCAACTGTGTTTGGTAATTTCTCATTAAAGGCCTGCAATGCAGACAGGATCCTTACTACTTCACTGGTAGAGAGCTTGAGTCTGTGCCGAAGAAGGCAAGAGAAGAGGTCCAAGCGACGTTGACCTGGGGGAGAAAGTTTATTTACACGGTCCCTAATCTCCAGCAGCTGTAAGAGGGCAGAGTCTTGGGAGCCCTGAGTATAGGGATAATCTAGTTGCAAGATTAAGTCCCGAATGGCTTCAGGGTCAAAGTGCATGCTGTAACCAAAGACCTGAATGTTATTGATTTTCATATATCCAAGGTTGCGCGAAGGGTCGACAAACTCCAATGGCTCATAATAGATACTTTCATTGCCATTTGGACCATTAGACTTTATACGACTCCTTAAGTAAATGTGCACTGTTTCAAAAAAAGTTTTCCACTTATTCCCCAAGGTCAATGTCCAGTTGTAGCATTGTAATGGTAAGTCCAGCTTAGTCCGTTCCCAGTCTGGAAAACTGTTTTCATTGACAGGCATAAACCAGCTCTCAGAGTGACTGCCTCCAAAAGGATTGACATAAACTGCCAAAACAGGTTCCAGCGTGCTATTTTTTGTTAAGCAGATCTGAAGGGAAATACCCAAGATCATGTGGACCATGTTTGACTTATACTTATTACTTTTTAATGTTAGAAGCATTCTCTTTCTCCAAGATGGGTCAAACCAGCTGTTTAATCTCATATCGTTGCTGATGAATATGGCATGAACTTCAATACGACGGTCATTCTTTTGGAGGAGATATTTCATCTCTGTATCTTGCATGTCAGTCTCAAATCCAATATAGTGCTCAGTGGAATCAGCCACTTCAGGCTTGCATAATCCTTGGCTAAGCATGTAGCCAGTGTTACAATTTCCACATCTGGTACGATTGTCAGTTGCACAGGTCAGACAAGCAGCAGCATCTCCAACAACACATGGCAGGTTTGTTTGACAAGATACTTGGTCATTTGGACATGTGCATGTGTGTGTTTCCTCAGAGAAACTCCCTAAAAGTCCATTTTCATTGCAATAGAGAAAAGACTGGATACGATTCAGCCAGTAAGATGATAATCTGCAAAAGACAAAAAATTTGAATGACATAAACTTCACATTTAGGGAAATGAAGGGAACTTACCAAGTATAACTACAATTCAGTAAGACAACACAGTAGGTTAGAGACTCTACGCTAAATTTAAATTGCCAACAATATTTAAAAATTGGCATAAAAGCAAGCAGTTAAAAAACACCTACTGCTTCTACTTGATTATTATAAGGGAAAATAAAAACTCATACCTTCTACAAATCTGTTTCATAAAGCAGTGTTGAGAGTGTTTTTTGTAAGAGTACAAGCTATTTTATTACAATTACGCATTAGGGATGCAATGACTATATACTAGAATAACATAAAAAGTGATCAAATCAAGCTATGCATGTTTTCTGTTTTACCTAACTTAATAATGCTTTAAGGATTATTTTAAATGAAGCCTGATGTTTATTAATGCCTAAATAACTTGGAAAATGCTGAATAAAACAAATATTCAAAGGACAATATAATGACCAGTAAGGAATTTTAAGAAAGCAATTGACTTTGCTTATTAAGTAAAAACCTCTATATTGACATGTCTGAGAGATGATTTGATGAAAACTATACTTACTAAAAGAAATATAACACATGTTGGTATTGATCGTGAACTGCCTTTTCCAGCAGTAGAAAGAAATTATTCCTGTTAACACACAGGTACATACTGTACTATATTTACTGAACAGGAAAACTTGCTCCTCCCCATTTTGCTATTTTGATATACTGTAGCATAGTTAAAATAGCAGTTTTGTAGGTAAAAATGGCAAACATTCTGTTTTCAACATTGTTTTTGTAGAATGAAGTTTCATTTTAGCTGGTATGCTAAATGCTATCAAGTGAAAAACAGATGAATGTAGTGAAAATGCCAGAACAATTATTTAGCTGATTTTTTTTTGAAATAATATATTTAATATCTATTTCCATAAACATTTGGCAGACTTTTGTATTAGGTGAATGGTTAGTTCTTTCATTGTCCCCATGGACTGCTTTTGAAAAGCCATAGAGAACAAATCCTTCATGTGATATTACCTAAGAAATGAAAGTACTATCTATTTAACATTATATTTTAATTGTTATATCCACTTGTTATGATCCAATAATCACACTGAAGTACCAGATATTTTGTTAATAGTATTTACTATCTGGTCATGTTATATAGATAAAGCTTTAAAGGGCAACTAAAACTGAAAGGAACAGATTACAGAGGGGTTGGTTTATAGTCTGCAGTATCTGTTCCATGGTAATATTGACAGCAACAACCATGGACACATGGGCCTGTGTATATATTGTTTATAGCTAGATGGCAAGTGGCAAAAGCCTTAGAAAAGTGTCAGAAGGGTTCCACTCATGTGGCACCTACCCACCATAGAATAAAAATGATGTGGAATAAATTAAACAATCCAGTTTCCTCATGGACATCAGGATTTCCATAGAAGACCATCTTAAACTCCTATAAATTGATAGAGCTAAAACTAATGTTTGTTACCAGCCCTTAAATATGTGTTTTAATCTCAATATCATTCTTATGCTTGTGGTACCATTTATAAAAGAAATACCAGGGTAAATCTGTATCAATTGACTGCTTGAAAGCTGCTTCACAGTTGTCTGTGGAACCTATGCGCTAGTGTCCATCCACAACTGCAGTGGTGGTGACACTTTGTCTCAATTTCTCTAGATATTTAATTTTGGAAAAAGTGAGTGTTTGACAGGATGAATGCAGGGTTATATGCAACTAGCTGCTTTTTAATAAACACAGCACATCTGGCACAATTATGCTTTTTTTAGTTATGTTATATGAGCAGCTAAAAAGAATGATAGTAAAAAGACAACTGTGTGATCACACCCTTCATATTAAAGGGTTTCTGTAATGGAAACACTAAACAGTCAGAATGCAACCCCCTTTATCAAGCGAAAGATATAAAGTTCAAAACATGTTTTTTTTTACACAACAATCCCACTTAAAGGAGAACTAAAGTAAAAAAATTAAAAAGAACTATTAAAATAAATGCCTTATACAGAGCTGATTGATTACAGTCACATAATGAGCTGTGCTGTAATTAGCCGGCAGCCAATGCTTCCCCCAATGCCTCCTTCACAGCGCGCTGACTGACTGAGAAGCCAGCGTGCAGCTCCTTCTTCTTGATTCAATGAGCTCATACATAATCACACTCATTGTGGGGAGTGTTCTCATTGGCCCCTGCAATGAACGTGATGATTCACATGAGGGGAAATGTGGTGGGAGGAGCTTCATGGTGGCTGCCAATCAGCTCTATGAAGGAAGCATCGGGTGCTGGTTAATTACACCACAACTCACGCTGTGACAGTAATCAATCGGCTCTATAAGGTAAGTATTTTGACAGTTCTTTTTTATTTTTTTTTTTTACTTTAGTTCTCCTTTAAAAAGAACATTACCCTGGAGGTATGCTTTCTCAGTCTTAAAGCCGCTTCTTATACAGTCCTTTGGCTAAGAAAAACATAATTTTATCTTTGATACATTGACAAGACCATATATAATTTTAACATTATATTATATATAGAAATATAAATATTATGAAATAAAATTTGTAATAATTCTTGGCAACTCTAAGTCTAAAATCCCTGAGATTATGTTAACATTTTCCTCTTCTAGACTTTGATTTTCTAGATGAGACCATCTGTCTGGATGACAATGGTTGCAAAAAAATAAAAAAATAAAAACAAGACTAATCTACTTCAGTGGACATATATAGAGTTGCCACTTGTTTATTACTTAAGTTTTAATGGCTCATGACAGGTTATTCATGGATGTGGATTTTGTGCTCACAAGACAAAATAGTTTTGATAAAGAGAACAGAAGAGAGAGATGGAGAGAAATGAATATATGTCTGAAAGTGGGTAAAGTGAACTAGAAAAACCATTTATTTTCTGCATTATGCTGTTAACAATAAATGGATGGATTATATAGTTTGCTGTGTTGACAGGGCTTGGTCTCTACTGAATACAAGCACTTTAAAGACATTCCTCCAGAGTAAAAATACATTAAAGGATTTTTACTACATCATAACACTTGAAACAAATACATTGACATGTGGCAATGACTTTTTATATAAGAAAAGGATATTTGTGATTTTTAACTTCATAGTCTACAATGTAACAACTAGCGAAGCCTCTATTAAATCAAAAATCATTTATTTGTCTGATATTATTTGATGTTTTTGAACTTTTTCTACATTTTCAACACCAAATTTTTTATATAAAAAATGGAGTAATGGGGTATCTCATCAATCTACAGGAGCGTTTCCACCCCCAGATGATAGATTAGCCACACAGGGGGTTATTCACTAAGGAGTGAATACGACTGTCGAATTCGCAAGCAGCGGATTCCCATAGCAAATCCGCTACAATTTCCCCCCATTGTTAAGTCGTGACAATTTTTTAATGTTAAGATTGCGACAATATTCTCATTATAAAGACGCGACTGCGACAGTAGCAGTCTATTGTGACTGTCTTTATCTGGTGAATTCGCACCTATAAGCAACAATTCGGACTTTAGTGATTAACCCCCATAATGTATTTATAGAATTTGTTAATTATTGAAAAGCATCTCCTTGATAAAAAAAGGCAATGCAAACATTTTTAAAATTTAAAGGAAAGTAAAAATGTGTAGCAGATCTTTATGTGAGTCAGGTGGGATGTTGTTTGTACTGTACATACATCATTTTATTGCTAAAACCTTTTGAACATGTAAAATATCTAATTTTACTGGTTCAGTCTCCGCTCACACACAGGCAGCCTAAATTATTAGCAGATAGTAAAAATATCCTCCCTCAGTCTCATTATGGCACATGATATGATTATTAATTTGTCAGCTAAAAAGGTCAGACTAGCCTATGCTACCCAATAGAGAAATGCTTAGTATTGCACCAAACATATTCAGTCAAAGCTGATAAGAACTAGGGATGGTCGGCATTCTGGGTACAGAAACAATTTTTGGTTTCCCCACATCGTGTAAACCAATTGAGTTTTTATTAAGAGGTAAACAGCTCCACCTAGCTGAAATTATTGGGGGATTTTTCACTGGAATACTAGAATTCCTCATGGTCTTAACTTTGAGTGGGACATAGATTATTATGTAGATTGAATTTTCGTTATTTTTGACATGCACTTATGTGACCGTCTTGCTTAGCTTATTTTTTATATAGAGAAACATGCTAATTTATTCTTTCTTTACTGGTATATTTATTTTCATGTTACTCCTCACTAACGTTACTCCTTCTTAGTTTTTCCCTTCACATTCTTATTTACTCCTTTCTCCTTTCAATATTAACAGGTTGATACCCTTCACCTTTTTTATTTTCTTTTATACATGTATTTATGATCACATGTATATTTCTAGCTGTTGATGTTATTTTTGATACATTGTCCATGTTCTATTACATTTCTTTTCATATATTGTCCGTGTTTACATTGTTCCCTTTTAACATTTTAACATGTATTTAATATAAAACCATTGATATTTGATTGGCTTTTCTGCCTTTTAAAAGGAAATGAATCACTATTGTATACACAGTCTATGATTAAGCGTTCCTTTTCACTGCTCTTACTGGCTGATAGTTAATAAAGATCAATTTAATGCAGCCTGGTTGTGCTGGAGATTTTTTTACATTGTATCCAGATAACTCCAGCTAACCACATGCCATAATTCTTTTAATTCCAATTTACTGGTAATTAATTCATTATTTGAATGTATAACCAATGTACCGCTCTCTAATTATCATTTCATTTTCTGGTTGGCAGGTACTGGCTCTGTAGTTGGCACACATAAATAGATGCTGATCCAAAAGTGCCAGGGAGGAGTCTCTAGAGGGTAGAATTTTATTTATGCATTTACAATATTTTTTACTGAGTTAATTTATAAAATAAATTATACATAACTATAGGGGTTGCAATTGCAACTGAGCACGAGCATAGTCGCCCTGCCACAAAGACTGCAAACCCTCAGTATCTTTGTGGGGAGTGGTAGAGTACAGGTCTGTGGGGGGAGGGTTCCCTGAACCAGGGCCTGGGGGTGTTGTTATAATACAGCATAAAAATAAATACCACTCCCAATACTGTATTTTGTGCTATTCTCACGAACAGTGAGTAACAGTATGTTTAACATTATTTTCTGAGTCCTTTCTTTATTATATAAACAGACTTTTGTATGCTCCTAGAGAGAGGATATTTACATGTTGGGGTCTTAAATGTATAATTATTTATCTTTAATATTATTAAGTTACTATAAGGCCAGGGCTACAGTGGCTGTTTTTTAGTTGAGCTAATTTTTAACACTGGTCTAAAACTAGAGGCAGAGTAAGTTAGTGATAATACAAAATAAACATCTTATCAAAAAGCAAAGGTCAGATAGGTCAGATTGGTCAGAGGACAGATACCTCTCAAGTTGCCATGAGAGGACTCATGACATCACTGATGCGCTACACACTTCACCCTGATTGGCTGTGCACTGGTGATGTGTATCCCAGGGGCTAGCCATCACATAGAGGGAATTCAGCAACATTAATTTGGACCATTTTAAGATACTGTAGCCCTTTTTTTAATTTTCGTCAACATTTGAAATGCTTATATGAAGTTATAGGCTTTCTACATAGCTAAGGAATAGGATTTCTGTATTATCCTGCAATGCAGCAACACTTTGTCCAGTCAGTGTCTGAAGGAAGAAACACAACTAATGCATGAGAAGTACAGAAAATATGAAATATCCTACAAGCTACATAAAAGGCATATAAGGATTATTTGGGAAAATAATTTGTTTGGAATCCACTACATTTTGGTGAATATCTGTACATGCTGACAAAGCAGGTACCATTGGTGGGACAAGTCTCCTATACAATGACTGGCTGCAGGGCTGGAGGTGTTGTTTGAAAAGTCTTAGAAAGAGAAGGACATTCATTTAGATTAAAAAAAGAAGAATATTGAACAGTTAATCTATGCTGAAAACATTTCAAGTTTATTGCAAATGCTGCTGAATTAACATACTGAATATTTTTTCCATGCGAATAATACTTACCCTTGACACCATACAGAAGAGGTTGGCTAGAAATGTGTCTGATTAAAAGGGAAGATAGAGAAATTATGTGTGGAAACTGACAAAGGCAACCCGGCGTGCTACATGACAGAAAGACTCTGTAGGTTTAATTGATCATGCTGTGATAAAGTCACTGCAGAATAGGAACTCTGAGTAGTTTTAAGATGAACTGACCTCCTTCATTCACAAAAATTGTTTAATTTATTTTAAGACAGACACTGAATTCTGTCTTCTTTTGCTCAAGGCAAGGAATATTTTTATTTGATACAGAGATACAGTAGTTACAATTTTCTTGAATGGATGATCTGCCAAGAATCATGTCAGTGGACAAACTTAATCCATTTTATTGTGACAGACACAAAGGAAAATGTATCAACAGAAGCAAAGATAGCCTAGGTGTAGTAACCCATAACAACCAATCAGTACACAGCATTTAATGATCTTCTGCAGTTATATCTACAGTATTTAAAGAACATCTCATTGGTTGCTGAGGTTTGCTCCACATGGGAAATTGTTGCCCGTGGTGATTTTTTTTCTATATGCATTATGTAATTGGGACATAATTTAATTGCTAATTTGCTGGGAGATGCCATAGTAACCTTAATAAACTAATTTTTAGGATTTCATAATATGGAGTTGTTCCATCTGTGGTAAAATATATGGATCACTGCAACTGTAATGAGTGATTTGTTTATGATCACTTTTATCTTGTATGTCAGTTTAGTTGACATTAGGTCAGTGGCTCTGGGATTTAAATATATCTTATCAGGTATATTATTTATACACACAGACACACAGAGAGTAGACGGCAAACTTGGGACAATGCTTGTATCTGCAGTACGTTCAGGCTTGTCAGACATAAAATGCCACCTTAAGTTATGATCGTGGCTTCAGAAATTTCACCTCTAGTCAATGCTGAAGATCTGGAATGTTTCCATTTTCATCAGATTATAGAAGAATTATGTTATACGAGGTCAGTCTAACTCTCTTTATTTTGTCAGAAGGTAATTTCTTAAAATAGCATTGGTGCCTCATTCACTGTTCTTGTTTTTGTTCTAGGATGATTTTCTTTTAATGCTTATCTTTCTATTATTAACCATGTTGCACCTTGATAATTAAGGACCCAAACATCACAAGGGGTCTCTTTGACATCATTCCTACCCCCCAGGGTGCCAAGTCTACATAATGATTGGGTAAGTGGTTTTTAGCACTATGAGAGAATTTCTGAAACATTAATGAAATTTGTACTGAAACTGAAACTCAAAGCATCCAATTCACAATTAAACGGCACATGTCCAATCTGATTTGCTGCTTTTCTTATTCTGACACATTCCTTCTATTTAGTAGTGGTGTTTATATTTAAAAAAATATATTTAGAATTTGGAGACACATATACTGATATCTACAATCTTTCTTGTATGGGGAGCAAGGGAGAGAAACTGGTTTACAAGTAGCTAACTGATCTCTATGAAAATTTGGGCATGCATCACTTTGCTTTAAATTAAATTCCTCTGGTGCTCATCAGATATCGGAACAAATAAATTAGGGCTTTTCGAAAATGTAAACGAGGCAGACACATTTCATTATTAAAAAGTATGGCTATTGTATAAACATAATAAAAGGCCAACTGAGGCATACTAAATATGCCATGTCTTCATTTATGAATGATCTGTCTTTCTAAAATGAAAAAGTATTTTGAAAATAAGAATGTTGCTTAAAACACATGAATACCCGTTGTATTCTAAAATAATGATATGTCTCTGCCCTAACAAACAGTGTTAGGGACAATAATTTACTGCACTTTCTGTAAAACCCTTACCTTGCCTTTATTGGATTCACACTGATATTAAATAAAACCAAGGTTTTCTAGTAAAGTATTTTTTTTCAAAACATTTTGAGGAACTTTTGAGGAATCATCAGTTGAAGTTATATCAAACAAACAATTGCATCGTGGAGGAATCCTGCACTCCAAATCAACCCAAAATTAAAACCCTAGAATCCCGGCATCCAAATTTAGAAGGGTTGTCCCCTTGAAAAGAATATTCCTATGTCCCGAGGGAGGAGAGGCACAGCTACAATACAGCAGAATATACAAATAGCATTAGTAATAGCCATAATCACACTGGCAGATATACAAAACACATCACAAGGAGAAAGAGACATAAGATATCTTGCATTGGCAACTTAACTAAACAAATCCCATATTATATATGTTAGACCATCAACACTATGGTGAAATTTATCAGTCGGAAAGACCGCTCTGCGTCTTTCTAACTTTACAGACAGAAATCTCATTTTATTATCGTGAGATTTCGTTCGAGATTATGAGATCAAGTTTCGCGATCCTGAATTTTTGGTATTTTCCATGGAAAGGTAGCCATGCTTCTAATGTAAAGCATGCTTCTAATGTAAAGCATGCTACTAATGTAAAGCACGCTACTAATGTAAAGCATGCTACTAATGTAAAGCACGCTACTAATGTAAAGCACGCTATTAATGTAAAGCATGCAACTAATGTAAAGCATGCAACTAATGTAAAGCACGCTACTAATGTAAAGCATGCAACTAATGTAAAGCACGCTACTAATGTAAAGCATGCTTCTAATGTAAAGCACGCTACTAATGTAAAGCACGCTACTAATGTAAAGCATGCTACTAATGTAAAGCACGCTACTAATGTAAAGCACGCTACTAATGTAAAGCATGCTTCTAATGTAAAGCATGGCTACCTTTCCATAGAAAAAAATTTGAAAACTCGAGATCGAGAAACTTGATCTCGAATGAAACCTCGGAAGATCAACCCGAGATTTCTCTCGGTAATGTAGGAAATTCCGCTGATCTTTCCGACTTTAATAAATTTCACCCATATGTGCCTAAAAAAGCATATCACAAGTCCCGGTAGTCAAATTCAATTTGTATATCACTGCAGTCCATATTAAGTTGTTCTCAGGGCTCCCACATTATCTTCCCTCCTTTTTCATATTCACCATAAGTAACCACTATGCTATTAGGATGAGATTTGAGTAGTGTTAATCTCCATTATGCAATTCTTCAATTAGTGGTATCTCAAAGATGTATGATGCTGTCCAAATTTTGTTTTATTGTGGCATTAGTTCAAGTCAGTACAGGACAAAGAAGATCGGGCAGGCAGAGTAACTGAATTCACTATTGCTCATAAGTGCCATACAGTTTATGAACATACCACACGTAACCTTGCTGCCTGTCTCCATTCCTTCCTGTTCATAGATGACCATTATTGTCTGCAATGTGGGGAATTCTCCCACACAGTTTGTGACGCGAGGAAAAACTGTGTATTTATACACCACTTCACATCTTTTTGCCTCAATGGGACAAATGAAGTATTGATCATATGTCAGTGTGACAATTCGCTAGGCATACTACTGTGAATATGCAAATCTGACTTTTCCAAATAAAAGTGTTAATTTGGGGGATTACAGCAGGGTCCTGCTAGTATTGTGGTGACATTTTACTCAAAATGGTTAAAATAAGTGGTTCCTAAGTGCCAACCTTTGCTAGATCAGCCATTGAAATGGAAAAACAATTGTAATCCATGCCACTATTCCCGGGCAAATAAGACGCGACAAAATAATATGGCATATTGGCAGTATGTTGCCATTATTACATTTCTCTACCCTGCGGGTTAAATGACACAAATTCTCTCAAATTAATTTTGTTGTGCAAATTTTCTATTTGATTAATAAGCCCCATAGTAGTATTTTATTTATTTTTAGCAGTTAATACTGAATTCATTTAGAGAGAACCAAAAAACTATATACTATGTTATATCGTTAAACTGTTACTGGTTTTGATACAAAATATTGTAAATATTACTAGTGCATAGCCCTTTAAAGCAGTAAGGTTGAGTTATAGTACATGCATAATATAAGTTTATAATATAAGTTTAAGTTAATACTGATTTATACTGAAATGTAAACCAGACAAAACATAAATGCTTTATGAATTATAAATATACTCATCATCTATCATTCCACAGCCAGAAGAAGAAATGTGGAATACAGCTTCTTTTTAACATTTAATCCCACTTAAAATTTGTATTATAAGTAAATTTAGATGTTGTATATTAGTCTAGGCTTAATCAGAGGTGAGTGCAAAACCCCAAAAATGTGAAAGAGTTTTAGGGGGTTATTCTCTAAAGTCCGAATTGTTGTGTAAAGCTGTGAATTCACCAGCTAAAGACAGTTGCAATAGACTGCTACTGTCACATTCGCGTCTGAACAATGAGAATATTGTCGCAGTCACAACTTTACTATGGAAACTTGTGTTTGAAGTTGGGGTTAGAAACAGCTCCGTTGGAAAAAAGCTGCAAGATTTCTTTTCACTGGAGATTTATCTCCACCCCAGTGACTTTCAATTTATCTCACATTATAGCGCCTCTGGCAACTTTTGTTTTTGTTTTTTACTATGGAAATATTGTCATAGCCAAGGTTTTAAAATTGTCGCAATCCCGACTTTACAATGGGGGAATTGTCGCAGTGGCGGATTTGCTATGCGAATCCACTGTTTGAGAATTCGACAGTTAAATTTGGACTTTAGAGAATAACTCCCTTAATTTCTTATTGTCAGTTTTGCACACTATACATATTGTTCTATGTAGTTCTATGTATCATTATGAATACATTTATACTAGATATGGGTACAGATTCCATTTAGTTTTAATTCTGATTCCATTACCATGTTCTGTTCATTTTTAGGTTCTGATTTCTAAATTGTCAGAAAAATAAACATATTTTTTATGTATCTTGTGTCCTTCTATGGCCAATGCACAGTGTTTGGAATTTATAAAGGCCTGCTATTTCTCTGCTACATGTAAACAAACCCCAAAAGCCCTTGTTTTTGGTTTCGTTTAGGTTCTGAATATTAGAAAAATCCAGTTACCTAAACTGTGCAAGAAGGTAATGTATCATAGTCCTCAGTTTTAGAAACTGATGCATTACATGGTCTGAGTTGGCGGCTTCCTTGAATCTTGCAAGCCAAATACCAGCTATTACTGTTAGATAAAAAAAGAAATATTTCCGATGGTGTCCTAACAGCAGAGTTGCAAAGTAAAACTCATATTTGATAGAAAATGGACAAAATGACCAAGACACAATATTATGAAGAGATAAGTCTAAATCTGAAGTGTCTGGATCAAACAGGAGAACATATGTGAGAAGATTAACAAATGTAATGATGCCAGTGATATGCCCAATTACATTTGCCAAGCAGAACTTTTGTTATGTAGTGGTTTGTGGCTGCTTTGGCGCTGGTGGGAGATATACAAGGAATAAGAAAGCTTGCCATTCTATTATGCCAAGTTGTAATTGCAGCACATGGTGGATTATTTGATGCAAGTAAAGTTAGATGAATGGAGAAGTTCTACAAAATAACATTAATTGATTTTGACATCATTAATATATTGATTATTATTTCTGGTCAGTTTAATGGCGCTTTCGTAAAAAATATTCAGAAACTTTTGCATGCAAGTCTATCCTGTTCATAACTTGTTTTGTTTTTTTAGGAAAAAAAAGAAAGCAAAACAAAAACAAGGTAATTACCTATGCTTCTTTTAGGTTAATTTAATTCTAACTTGTTAATTAACTGGAGTTCTTAATTCGCACCTTAATAAACATGTACCTTAATAGAACTGGACTTAATTTGACATAATGTATTGTAGAAGTGAACCCAATGGCTAAATGAACTGTTAGGCGCTAGAACCATTATTCCCACAAGACAGTCTGAATACATTCAAATTGTTACACTTAATGAGAAGGTTAAAAACTGCACCGAATGTTCTTTCTGCATATGGTGTATATAAATAATAAGATGAACAGTTAGTTTTGCATTTTTGTTTCTGGAAGACAATCCCTTAAATAAGGAATATTAAGACATGATATCCTCAATTAATCAAATTGTTTTTCAGGTTCTAAAACCCACATTAAAATTTAATTAGACTTTTATTCTCCAGGCACTGCTGTAATTATCTTTTTTAGGTTTTTAAATTGTATTGCTACAAAAAAAAAAAAAAAAAATGATAATACCACCGTACGAGTTTGGTATCTCTTAGATTCAGCATAAGTTGAAAATGAACATGGGACTCAAGAAGAAATAACTTAATTATATGGGCTACTTTAATTCATATTTAACTAAATGAACTATAGAAATCCAGACTGACCTCTGTGCAAGCGTGCGTAAAACTGAATACTTTTTGAAAGCATTTTAAAATGCTTTGGAAGGATGTAAGTGTGTTTCACAGACTAATGCAAATTGACAAAGTACTAGTTCAATGGTCAATGGCCTTTTGTTTGGGGTTAGTCCATAAGGTGTAGTAATAGACACAGCAATAATAGTGATGTAGTCAGTGGATCTAGCAGCTGCAAACCCAAGATAAAGTACTGCTTTATACAATAAAATGGCTCACAGGAACAATTAGGTTTTTCCTACAAAAAATGAAGACGTTATGTGAACTGGATTTCATATTCTGCAAGTTTTCTTAGCCTTAAACCTCAGAGAAATTATTATTGCTTTATAAAATACTGAATATTAGTTAAATATTGTAATGGCTTATGGGGTTTGAATAACACTGGGGACACTCCAATGGGTCATTGAAGAATATGGAAAAGACACTAAAAGGTCTTACTTAAAGTTGGGTTAGCACTGGTTAATATACCATGCAATGTTAACAAACCTCTGGCACTCCAAATAAAATTAAAAAATCGTTTCCTTTATTGAGCCATCATTAAAAGCAGAATCCTTAAAAGCAGAGACAGCACCTTCATTTTTCAGTCGTCTGTCTCCCTCCTGAGCACCTGATTGACTGTGCACTTTTTTACTTGGGGGATTGGAGCGGTCATTGCTATATTGCTATTATTAGCACTGGTTAATACCATTGCACAGAGTCTAAAGGGCTGAATCTTTACCCATAACCCCTGAAAGGGGTATGATGTTTGCTGCAATGAAACTCCCAGGTTAAGTCCCTCAGCAGAACTATATCACAGGATCAATGAAGACCAAAACTGCAGAACCTAAAGAAGCATACATAGTAAGAACAGAGGGACAGCACAGGAACACTTAGCAGTGGATCTGCAGAACTGTAACTCACAGGACCACACAATATTCAAAGCAGGAACAGTGGTAAGCAGGAATACATAAATAAAGCACAGGGAGCAGGAGCACAGGGACACTGAAGCTAAGGATGCAGAGAAAAGTGAGGAGCTGTGGCTACACAGAAATACCTGCATAGCATAGAATTAAGTTGGGGCTGAATAACTATGAATAAATACAGAGCTCTCTTCCATGGTCTCTTTACACCAAGGACTGTAGGTATAACAAAAGGGCAATTCTCTACATCTAAAGGAAAGAAGGGTTCTGCATCAACATAGAAAGACCAAAAATGGAATAAAGGTACATGTGGATAAATAAACTGGCTTATTCATGGGGGTATTTATTGTTCGACAGCAGACAGTTGACTAAGGGAGATATAAGTCCTTTGCAAAATATTGTTTTTAAATCCCATGTTGAATCATAATGAGCAGATGTTTACTGCTGTATGCTCTTTGGGACCTTAAAATACTATGTAATACTTGCTGAGGGAATGACTGTGAATTCCCACTCCCTAATAAAATAAACCTAACATAATACCACTTCCTTATCTCCTTCACTACTTCCAGTCTAGTCAGGGACCAGATTAGTACTAAATATAGACTGTCTATGTGCTACAAAGTGATTTATTATAGGTATAAGTTCAAAGTGTAGAAACAAACAATAAAAGAAGTTAAGATTTGAGGACAGAAAGTGAAACTGTCCTTACAGTACAGTAAGTGTTCCTTTGTGTCTAAATGGCTCTTCTATTTTAAGAGTTTCATTTACAGTCCTTTAATGACACCTATTGCAGAAAGCCCATAAAATCTCTGCAAACTCTGCGAAACACATTATGGGGCTTATTGACTAAAGTGAGAATTTGACTGTTGGATTCCCATACCAAATCCGCAACCGCGACAATTTTCTCCTTGTAAAGATGCGACTGAGACAATTTTCAAATTTGCAACTGCAGCAATATTTCAATAGTAATGTAGCAACTTGCAACAATATTCCCATTATAAAGATTCAACTGCGAAGGTAGCATTCATTTGCAACCATCTTCAGCAGGCAAATTCACACCTTTAGGCAACAATTCTGACTTTAGCCAATAACGTAATTAATGTTTGTAAAATGTCACTTATCAGAATAATTGTGCTTTTCTGAGAAGTGATCCTGTACCTTGTTTCATCTAGAAAATACTTTCTTACTGTTATTTATTTTGTTATACTTGGAGAGTTGAAGGCCTAAGTGTGCGCAGGCCATTTCATTAGGGTGTGCCCCCCAAAGAAAAACTTCTTAAAGGTAAAATTTTTCCCTGCCCCCCTCCCTGCTGCTTTCCTTTCCCGCTGTTAAAGGTGCCTACACTGCATACTGCACATTAGGGTGTGCCTGGGCACACCAGGCACACCCGTGTGCATGCCTATGGTTGAAGGAACAGCAGCGTTGATTTAATTCCGGGTCAGCTTTAGGTTATGTTACTGCAGCGCTTGCAGTCAAGTGACCTAGCAATTTACTGGCTCTGGTGGTGAATCACTTAAAAAATGTATAGGTTTTGCTGAAGAGGGGCCCAAACAAATTAGAAAAACACCTCTGAGTTACTGAATGTCTAATCTGAGCTTACATCTGGAAAGTATAATATTTTATTTTTAAAATGCATTTATTTAAACTTGGATAAATTATGTATCAATATGTATTATCCAAAGTTCCTTTGGGCAAATGTCTGTTTATGCAAGAGATAAATGATGTCTGTAATCATCAGAGAAAAAAACAAAGACAAAGCAATAAAACTCAGGCATTCGCCTCAAAATATAACACTGGAAGTGCTTGACAAGAGTAACTGCCATGCAAATCCATATCTTTTCTTTCTGTGATATCATTGGTTCTTTGAAGCATTTCTTTGCTTATTAGAGTCCCCAGGGGCAGTTTTTATATTGTACCTAAGTCCAGTAGCTTTTGAATGCTTTATAGTGTCGGTCACATAAAGCAGATCCTGCACACGAACCAGCCATGGCAATTTTGTGCATTATATTTTGGATATAAAAATAAAGCAAAGATCTCACAGAAAGGCAAGTAATAAAAATAATAATATTGTAGACTCACATTTAGTTATCTTTTTGCAGCATACTTTAGAATGTTATAGATCCTGGTAATCAAAGGTCATTTGCAGATGTAACTATTTTATACTTTTAATTTCATTTAAAGGCAGACTGGATGGTTAGCGAGAGCTCAGTCTGGTACAGCTGAAATTCTTAAACTCTCTATTGAAATGATAAATGGAAGCTATATATTTGTAAGCAGTCCTGTGGATTGCATTGTTATTAGTGTGGTGTCTGTGCTACACTTGTGCCATTAAATTATATAGGTACAATAGTGATTGATCCACATTAAACATTATGGGGGTTATTCACTAAAGTCTGAATTATTGCGTATAGGTGCAAATTCGCTAGATAAAGACAGTCGCAATAGGCTGCTACTTTCGCAGTCGCGTATTTATAACAGGAATATTGTCACAGTCGTGACTTTATTATGGGAAAATTGTCACAATCCTAACATTAAAAAATTGTTGCGACTTTACAATGGGGAGATTGTCGCGGATTTGCTATGGGAATCCGCTGTTTGCAAATTCAACAGTCGAATTCGCACCTTAGTGAATAACCCCCACAGTATTATAAAACTTGATCCTGACAATATACATTCCTTCTGTGTTTAAGAATTTATTTCAAATGTGACTTAAATAATAAAAAAGCTACAGAGTAATATAGTTTTTAAATTAAAAATGATTTTATCATACCCAAATTTTTTCATAATGAAATAATCATATTTTGACCCAGAGACAAGCAGCACTGTTTTGTTTTTTGTCACTAAAGATATGTCGTCTTTATAAAACTGCCCTTTAAATGTATAATTTTTTGCCTATGCACTAGTCTCTTTTCTCAAGCAATAATGAAAATGGCTTGAGCAGAGCACTATGGCTTGTGGCAAAGTTTCTGCTATAAAAAGAACATCAGTATCAGCCATAAAGCAAGATAGAAGTGCTGTGTTACGAAAAGAGTAGGTAAACCATCCCAAATGTACAAAATGTACAAAATGTGTACCTTTGTTTGAAGTTACACTGATGGTACATTTTGGAATGAAAGATGGAAAGTGGATCCCCTTAGATGTCCACAAACATATTCCCTAATGAATACCAAATGCAGTAAAATAATTTTTTCCTAGTTTCCTGGGTTCAACCTTTTTCTACAGCCCTGTGTACCCACATCCATGGACGTCAATGATCCCTTCTTCCATTTGCATTTGACAGGATGGGGAGCAAATTCACGCTACTTTAGGTGCAGCCTTTGGTCTTCCTCCGAATACTGACATGTCAGTGCTCCGAGCAATGAAAAGCCATGCACGCCTTTCTTTTGTTGTGCATAGTTTACCGTATTTTCCAGACTATAAGGCGCACTTAAAATGCTGAGAATTTCTCAGAAATAGAAAGTGCGCCTTATAGTCCGGTGCGCCTTATATATGAACCCGACGTAAGTTGAATAAAATTTGACTTGCGGTCTGAGCTATGGTTTATTTACTGGTAATGTGCTGCGCCTTATAGTCCGGTGCGCCTTATATATGAACCAAGATTGCTTAAAAGGTGCTCATAGAAAGTGCGCCTTATAGTCCGGTGCGCCTTATAGTCCGGAAAATACTTGTTTACGCTAACACTGCACCAAAGATTACAATCCCAGGATCATTATTGTTGTGAGATAAGATGTAGGTATGCAAAACAACAGAAATGTCCAGATCTTTTTATCTAACACACAAGAAAAGTAAGCTATGACAAAATACAGAGTAACAGATAATGACTGGTAAGAAAGTAATGAACAATCAGTGTTGTCTATTTATTTATATAGAATTTTACCAGGAAAAGGCATTCCTATTTTTTTCATTTTTGTTGCCCTGGTTACAAAATTACATAGTAACATGCCATAATCACTACATGTTGGAAATGCCATGAAGTAATAGCATTTTTTTGTGACAACCACTAATCAGCAATTTTGAAACCTGCTCAATTAGTGCAGGACTCTTTCTTTTGAATTTTTCCTGTAAATTTCCATGAAGTTGCTATCTAAAAAATCTTTTATTTAAACAAATTACCAATCTGCTGCTTTATAGAGCCAGCTGTGGCTCTGTTTATGTCTTTATATGTAAGCAAAAAAGTGCACAATTTGAAAGGAAATGAAAACTACATAGATAAACTTGAACACAGAGCTAATGATTGCTTTTAAAGGACCTTAACAACCTGAATAGATTAGAGTAACTGATTAGGACATTATGCCATTGTCAAAAAAAAAAAAAAATCCCATATCAACAATGACTTGAAGTCAGACAACCTGGTCTAGCTACAGTATGCAGAGTCAGAACCGGCCCTTCCATTAGGCCATATAGGCAGATGCTAGGGGTGCCATCAGCCCAGGGGGCGCTCGTGTGCATGGTTTTTTTTTTTAACTAGCGACAGCACTGTTGGAGGTGAGTGGGGGGCATCGCGGGGCGGGGGGGGGGGGGGGGGGGGGGGGGGGGGGGGGGGGGGGGGGGGGGGGGGGGGGGGGGGGGGGGGGGGGGGGGGGAGGCCTAGGGTGCCAATAGGGCCAGGATCGCTACTGTGCAGAGTGCACCATTAGAGTCAGAAATTACTAGTACAATTATAATTGTAGAGTATGATTATGCTCTTAGGTAAAGTTCCAGTCCCTTTACCACTTTACAAATTCTGCCCCTCTCTGACAGGTATTGCATTATAGTTCTGACATATGTTCCATGTGATAATAATTCTATCAATTGAATCTCTCTAATAAGGGTAATCTTAGTCCAACTTTTGAAGAGTGTATAAATCTCCCCCTAGCCTGGTTTATATTCCGTATCGAACACATGGAAAAAAAAGCTCCAGTGCATTAAGGTAGATCCCACATTCCTGGATGGCCTTTCACAGCATGCAATTGGCTAATGGGGATAACTGTAAATCATAGAATCCTGATAGGTGTATTGTTAGCAGGGGCAAGGACAGACAGCGTCCATTCATGGCTATGTGTATATGTATATGTATATTTTTATTTATAAAGTTCTGCTAGTTTACACAGAATTGTACAATTCAACATACAATTATAATACAGACATAGGAAAAGTGCATGAGAAAGAACTAGTGAAGTAAATTAAAAGTAAAAATCATGAAAATACACCACTCAAAGTACCAGGCAGCAATTCAACCATGGGAATGAGGGTCCTGCCCTGTAGAGCTTACATTCTAAATAATTAGGATAAGTGGGTGTCTTTAACATATAGCTACTAGTGGAGATCCTGTATGGTACCCTGCAGCACCAATGACTTGAAGAAGTCTACCTGCCTACGTGTGGAGCCGTCCTGAAATTCATACAGATGGCTCCAGTAGGAAAATCTGGCTTGATGCCCTGTTAAATGCGAGGAATAGTTGTTCCACTCTATTTACATAACTGCACCCCTGCCTTAATCTAACCTGTGGGCTAGAAGGAGAATGGGTGTGCCTGTTGTAATATTTGTGGCTTTGTATAGATGATCCTTAAAATAAAAAGGCCATTGTCCAGGGTTAGCTTTATTGTAAAGATACTGTCTGGTGTACTTGACTTTACTTGTACACCACTGGCCCCAATCTGTTAGCATAGCTTGAGGCATAGTTAGCATGTGGCAGCAAAATAAATTAAATAGGCTCAATATAAGATACACAGATTTTTTTTTATAATTGGGAACCAGAGCATTGATTATAAACCTACCACTACCAGAATCGTAATCTAATCCACTAGAATACATTTAAGATATTGCTCAAATCTAATTGAAGGCAAGCAGAAAACTTCCACTATGCTAGTGGTTCTTAATTGGGGTTCGATCAAACCCTAGGAGTTCGGTGAGTCGGTCTCAGGGATTCGGCGGAGCCTCCGCCACAGAGGTCAACGAATTTATCACTAAAGAAGGGTTCGGTGAATGTGTGTATGAAACTGGTGGGCTTGGTACCTTAAACAAAGTTAAAAACCACTGCACTATACAAAGAAGAATTCTGAAATACTATAAATGATGGGGGAACAAATGACAACAATTGCCTGAGGAAAAGGTTGTGTACATTTTCTACAGGAACATTGCTCCAAATGCCAAAGGAACATATTCCCATGCTGCAAAGCAATTACTGCACAGATGGAGCACCCTTTATTTCAGAATGTCTAACTTATCATGTATTTCAGTAAAAGGTTACTTCACTTGAACCTCTAGCTCCTGCCATCACCCGCTAGATTTTAACACCCAATTTCCTCATGGCTCTACACTGATTCACTGAACCACGTGAATATTGCTTGGAGAAGTTTCCTGATTAAGAGATGGGTAAATGGGAAGATAATATTCATAAATATAATTATATAAACTTTAGAAAATTCAGATTGAGAAGAACATCTAAGAACTGTACCACACCGAGTGACTGAGGGAAATTAAACTTTTTATGGCTGCGCCTGAGAATTTTGTTGCTGTCTAGATCTTTTACAATACCTTAAAAAAGGAACGTTCCCAGGTGTGCACACTACAGCGTGCCAATGTGATATCCCTTTATTGCTGTTCAGTTATAGATGAGTCCAACTGACCTATGGATATTCATTGAATTCCTCTTCACCTTTCATCATATTGACCTCTGAATAACATTTTTAGATATATATTTGCATTGGCAGAAAATATTAGGTATCCTGCAAAATCCCTGGAATAAGACTAAATATGCTATGCTCATTATTTAATTCTAGACAATTCAAAAGTACTGATTTAAATATAATGTCATGCTATGATCATTATTTAATTCTAGACAATTCACAGGTACTGATTTAAATATACTGTAATGTCATAGCAAAATATTTAACAACCATGAAAAGAATAGAGAAATGATTATAGATATCAATTAAAATATGCTAATGCTAGAACTTAATAATGAAATTCTTCAAGACAACATAGCACAAGGAATATCTTCATTGTATAAGAAATACTCATTATCTTTAAACATAAACATCATACAAAAATAAGGTATAATTAAAATATATGAAATTGAAAACACATTATGAATGCAGATAGGGTAGATCCAATCCATGACTATAATCAAGCAGCTGTCTTGCACTCTTCTGTTACTTTTAAATAGGCTGCTTTCTTTGTAAAGCAATGTGATTTGATCTATTGCCTATTTCTTGCAGCCTTATGAATAAATTAGGTTCTCAGTAGTGAGACCTAAATGAATTCTTATGAAGTTATCATTGGGAGAAGACTTGAGTACACCACAGAGAAAGAGGACAGAGAACAGATAAGCCAAAAGTGACAAGTCAACACTGCTGGCACTTGGGAAACAGGTCTGGAGGAAAATTTAGTAAAGTAACCAGAAGGTAAGATGGCTGGAAGAGATGCAGAAAGGGGAAAGTATATTATTTAAAAAGCTCACAATATTGGTGCAAATATAAAGATTAGCCCCATGTAGTACAATTACTGACAGTTTCTTTATGTACATTAATGACAATCCAGCATGTACAGTATGCTTTTGTGATTTTACAATTGTTAATATGCATTTGCCCCTATTTTTTTTCCCCATGAGTAATATTCAGTTGTTTTCCTGCCACAGTGTATAATCCTAGATCTTAATAAGTCTTGGACATTGAAAATATCAATGGTTAAAGTGGACCTCTCAGGTCCACTTAACAGACGTTTTTTCTTAGGAAGAAGGGAGTTGTCTTAGCTGAATGCTAAAAGCATTTAGCTAAGACTGTAGCAAAAGAAGCAAACTCCCTGTTTTTCTGCTCCGATGTCCAACTTGAATCAAAGGTCAGGTTGGGAGGAGCTAAATGATGATTTTGACATGATAACTCCTCCAATCAGATCCCTGCTAGATAGTGATTTAAGGGATTTGATTGGAGGAACTTTAATGTCAGTCATCCTGCCATCCAGGAATCCCTTTAGTCAGGTCCTGCTCCATCTTTTCCCATAGAGTACATGCCATAATGATGTAGAAGACTAAACTAAACTTACAGGGGAAGACTGACTCATTAAAATTCAAAAGTCATTAAGAAATGATAAGCAAACTGTATTCCACAGCTATAAAACACTGACCATCAACTAATCAGATATTTACTTTCATTATTCTAGCTGTTATTTTACTACAGTCAATTAAAATAGACCTTAGCAGACTTTGCCTTGATAATGCTTAACCCTTTATTTAATTTTACTCTTTAGGCCAGGTTCACATTGGCGTTTATATACGCTGTGCTTTTCCATTGTACTTACCTGACGCAGTGTGAACAATCCCTCGGTGTTTGTGGCTCCTCCTCCTAATTCACATTTTTACAACTGTTCGACACTCCATTTGGGTGTCAGATTACATCTGTACCAGTTTGTGACTTAGTAGTTTTGCAATGTTGTGTCACTGATTATATCTCCCTATCTAGCACCAGTCTGTTATTTTTTGGCTTTGATGTTGGATTGATTAGAATTTATTGCTTTGTTCCAGTCTGTGATTTTTTTTTTGATGTCAGGATGTTAAACTGATAACATTTAGCCGTGATGTACCAGTTTCTGTATAAAATGTTCATTCTCAGTTCCATATTATTGTCTGATAAAGAGGCCTTAGGAGCCTCAAAAGCTTGCATTTACCATCTATTTCGTTAGCCAATAAAGGTATCACCAATACTCCCTTGTCTTGGCTCCTCCTATGTGCACGCATTCTTTGTATCGTATCCGTATGCTCAAGAAATACACAATGGGAAGTGTTTCGATGTGCGCATTTAATGATAGTGTGGCTGGAGGAAGGTAAGTGCCATAGTAATTTGCGGTGCATGTTTTTTTTTTCAAGCACAGCGCTTAAATACGCCAGTGTGAACCTGGCCTTAGGTCTCAGATTACACAAGGAGCATGTGTCAACACAATGGTTACTGAAAAAAAATGGCAAAGATTAGAAACAGCAAATAATGGAAGCTCTGAAGGCAGGAATCTTGTGTATTTTAGGGCTAAATCACTTCTAATCTGGTACAGCATGGCCTATGTATGTTAGGAAATATGAAGATGCTAGACATACCTTCATTGGTATGGTGTTAAATAGGACTTTGCATAAAGAAACAATACATCCTTACAGTTGCTTTCAATATTTAAATCTTGCAATAAATGCTATTTCTATTCGAGAGTTATGCTGATGTCTTTCATCAACATTTGCTGTAGAAATTACTTTGAAATTTACCCCAGTGCTATGTGTGCTGTTTATTTAACAATCTTAATTCAAAGCCCCAACGGAGCAATTTAAAACATTGAATAGACAGCTAATTAGCATTGACTAAACCATTCAGGCTTGTATATTCAATAAAAAGATAAATGAAATACAATATTCAAAATATGTAGATGGAAAATGTAAGGCATATTAACCTACAATTTGTACTTGATTTGCAGCACAAACATTACTTGTGTAGATTTACATAGCCTATATACATAGCCTTACTTCATGTTTACTTATCACTTACAAGCACACACTGATTGTCTTCTGTCTTCTCATATCCACACAGCTTGCATTCAAACACGCACACATATTCACACGCTAGCAGGGGTTACACAACTCTCCTCATTAAAGGTAACATTGAACAAATGGTCAAATGCAAATTACATATCTGTATCCCAAAAATATTTTCACACAAAACAGTAAGATTACCAGTTTTAATGCAATTAAACATCTTTACTGCCTTTATTTCAGAGTCAGTTTACAATATGATCTGCACCATTAAAAGTACCTGCCACTCCCAAACCAAAAGTTCATCTGGTATAATATAATAAAGATGTACATATGATTATTAAGTAGTGGTAGCTGTCCTGATGTTTTGTGAGTTTGTTTCTTTCTGAAATAAAACCTCAGCACGCGTGTAGCAGTATCTGTATGCAATGCATGTGGGGTCCTCCTGCAAGTTAATTCAGTATTTGCAAAGTATTCTCTTAATAACCTCTGATGATGTAAGACAGAGAGAATTATTGACTAAAGTGATTATTCTACCGTTGAAGTGAATCCTCACCACTTTGGGTGTCTACGCCCTGATTCTCTACTCCTTATTGACTAAACAATGGACTGCATTGATCTGCCTGTCCAAGTGCTTGGTTTTGCTGCTCTGTACTTAAAGATAAGCTACAATCCAAGTGACCCAGTGAGTGGTGTAGTTCTGCAGTTCTTGTATCCATCAGGTCTCCACAAGTGTTTCAGTCAGTTGCC
>WMED01001147.1:8152-29017 GCA_019650415.1 Pipa parva
GCAAGGCGAGAAGCCAGAAGGCCAGATAGAAGAACATTGCAGTTTTTCGATCGAATTTTTCAATGGAAAGGTAGCCATCTTTTACATTGGTAGTATGGCTACCTTTACTTCGAAAAATCGAGATCGAAAAACTGGTTTGAAAATTTCTGTCGGTAAATATTGATCAAAAAATATTGCAATATTTACCACGAGAAGCTTCCAAGATCTCATGGGAATAAACTCAGAAAAACTAAATCGGACTTTTCTGAGCTTATTCTATTTCACACCAAGACTGGAGATTAATCCATTACAATATGACCATAAGTATTTTGCAACGAATTGAATGTGTTTTTAAGTAAATCCTTCTGATTGGTTTTAATTGGATATATGTTTTTCCATTGTTCATTTGCAGTAGCCCAACTCCTCTAATAATTTCGAGTGGGAAAGGTGTTCCACTGATCATAGTGTGAAACCAGCAATCCAAACATTGCATATGTTATCACAGGGAGTTCTTAAAGTTAAGCAGTGACCTCCACTAGAAAAGCGGCACAGTGCATGCTTGAATTTACTGAACAGTAATTTAGAAAATAAATGTAATTCAGACATGGCAATGCCTTTGTTTTAATTAGGTAAGAACAGCTATAATAATCATCAACATTTCCAGAATATATAATTTTTATGCCCCATTGAGCCACATAGAAAAAAATAAAATAGATAATAATGGTTAATGCTAAATTAGGAGTGGTAAAGATTTTTCAGCAGCATATAAAAATATGAAAAAAAAAATGTGATTTTGATAAAAACTGGTGAAAATGTAACAAACATAACATTTACAGGGGTGAAATGCATCAAAAAAATGAATAAATACTAAAAAAGGGTTAAAGATATCTATCATTTGGAGTTTAAAGTTTTAATTAAAGTTTTAATAAAGCTGTGGCCAACATTTCACCATTGCAGTTGCACGAGTCCATCATTTCTATCTGTCAAAGTAATGCAATAGGGCAGAGGTCCCCAAACACAGGTCCGCGGACCAGGACCGGGCCGTTGGGGTTTTACAGCTGGTCCGCGGCGCCGCTGACACCTAGCTCTACGGCCCTGCGCCTGGTCAGAGCACGCGATAATGTTCTCTGCTGTAGCCGTGTCATCTCGCAGCTGTCACGGCAGAGAACATTATGCAGGGCGGGGCATCGGGCGGGACTTTGAGATGCAGCCAGCACAGCAGTAACCTGTTACATAGGACAGGGCGGGGCGGCAGGCTCTCCTCACTGACTCGCCCCCGGCAGAACATGTTATGTGGAGCATGCCGGGGCGGGGCAGCAGACTGGCCTCATTGACGTGGCTCCGGTGTTAAGTGTGTAGCGCTTCTAAGCTCCACCCCTCCATAACCCCTTCTCATATGAGAAAAGCTCTGCCCCACCCCCACCACACCGGGCCATGGAAAACTGGCCTTTCTTAAAGTCAGTCCCTGGTGCAAAAAAGGTTGTGGACCTCTGCAATAGGGTAAGAAAAGGTCTACCCACCTAGTCTGCCAATTGCTTTCATATACAGTATGTATACAGTATATATATAGTTAGTTTATTGAGCTGTTTAGTTGCTAAAAGTGCTTCATTTTCACCACAAAAATAAGTAAAAATAGCATTTCTTGCCAATTTCTCTTAGCAAAAATATTTAGCGGTTCCGTTATTTACAGAGGCACTTTTTCCACTTTTCTGGACAGAAATACAACTGATAAAATAAAATGGTGGTTATTGCAAAATTAAAATGTATGCACTACAATTAAAACAGTCATACTACAGCACATGGGTGTATTGGCATCGTAGCTGTTTTAAAACAACATCCCCGTAATTTTAAAATTTGTAATTACAACAGGCACAATTACTATTGTTCCCTAAGCTTTGTCACTGCTTCCGATGCTCTCAATTATCCTAATACTGATTCCCCTAAAGAATACATCAAGTGCATATTTATGAACTCGACAGTGCAGAAAGTTGGCCAGTTCCTTGAGACAAAACACCCAGGGTAAAATCTGGAGGTCACAGCATGGATTGTAATTGTAACAGATGAAAATCAATACATGTTGGCGAGCCTGCTGATCCATAAAGTAAGGAGATTAATGATTAAGCCTCTGAGTTAGTTACACTTTGCATCAAGCCTAAAGAAACAGTTGTAACGTTGCGAGGTTGGAAAGAAGGAGTTAAAAACCTGAGCTAAAAATGTTCTGCTGTTCACATGAAAGAAACTTGCATTATGAAGGTGAGTGGTATCCTATCGCCTAAAGCTACAATCCAGATGAATTTTAGTCCAGTTATAACCAGTTCAACGTGTCAGATATCTGGAGACCCTAAACGAACATAGCAGTTAATTAAATCCACTGCCAGTATGATGGGGGTTTAGCTGAGGACATGACTAAATGAGGATTCAATTGTGGGCCTCCAACTTAACAAGAAGGAAAAGAAAATAATAGTCGTTTCTTTGTTTTGGATGAGAGAAACACACTGGGGGCACACTTAAAGAAACTAAATGCTCGTTTTTACTAGGAATAATTCTTAATAGGGGAGGTGGGAAATATTTACAGAGAGGGTTTAATAGGCTTCAGCACTGCCTCCAGTTCTCTATAACTTGCTGATTTCTTCAGCCCTCCTCTTTACTCCCTGTTCCTGTGTGATTTCAGCAAATTGAGCAAGTGCAGTAGCAGTTTTACATCTACTACTGCTTTTGTTCAATTCACAAAAACCCAACAGGAAATGAAGGGGATTGCATCACTGAGCGTTTAGGTCGTCTTTAACAAGTTATATTTTATATTTATTTGTTATGAGATTCCCATGCTCATCATATTTATGAAACAGTTTTTCTTTGACCCCTTAAATTAAACTTTTCAGCCTACTTTTAGTTGATGAAAATATATATACCCATCTTGCTTGAATTTACTTACTTCAAAACAATATACAATTTACTGCAATCCTTATGTATGCTATATTCCCTTTATCTAATGGCAGCTTCCCTATGATGTTTTCTTTACACGTGGAGGGCTTTTACATTCCTTCTCACATTGGTGGTTTCAGCATGGAGGTCATGGGAAGACAAGACACTCATGCAAGTCCATGTTGTATCTGGAAATTATTCAAATTAAACTACCTAGATGAAGCATGTTGAATGGTAGCTATCATTCTTGTGCTGCCAGCAATTCATGTAGTTCCATATTTTACTTTGTCCTGCTCTACAGTAGTATAGCCCTCATATGACATAGACTGTTCTTCATGCCAATATATCTGGCTGCCTCTTCTACTTGAGCTCAAACTAGGACCTGCTTCTTGCTCATTTGGTGTGCAGCTGCAATCCAATACAGAAGTGCAGTGCAATCAGATATCCCAAGTTCTATTTTATCACTAGGTTTGAAGCAATGCATTGCCTTTGTTCAGTTTCCCTTAGCTTGTCTGGAGAGTACTGGGCACTTTGTTAGTTGTTTTATGCTAGCTTTGCCTCCTGATTTGTTACCTGACCTCACTTTTGACTACTGATCTATTAATATCCTTGCATCCCCATTGTGGTACTTTGGAGAGTTTTGACTTTAGATCTGGTATACCCAAGCAGCAGAAGGCTATTCCTAAAACCAAAGGTGGTTGTTATATGTTAAAGATCTCACCTAAACTGAAATCTTATTACTCCCCTGAGGTTAGGTCACCCCTATGCAAGGGGTAATAGAAACAGTAATAATGCGTGTTGATGTATGGATTATTTACTAATACCATGCAATTTAATTTACAGCCAGTTTCTTACAAAAACTCCTACTCTTTTCTTCTTTACTTCCTTTGATGAAGCTCAATTTGGAATCTTAAATCAGGGATTAAATAAAACCTGAGAATACTGAGTAACCAATCAGAATCTTGCATGTGTGCAACCTCACTAAACTGCTGCCAAGTAACCAATCAGAATCTTGTAGGTGTTGCAACCTCACAGAGATAATTCCACCTGCTTCTTTCTGATTGTTTATTTCAGAATTTTCAAGCCTGTGGATCAAGTGGCTGAATTGATACAAAGTATTTCAAATAAATCTGCTTTAGAGGAAGTAGATGATAGCGGAGGGGCTTCTGGAGGAAAGTAGTTATAAAATCAAAACTACAGGAATCAGTAAGTAATAAATATTCCAAAAAGCATTTATTTTAAAATAGTAATTAGATGGGCAAACAACTTTTGGAGGCTCAACTGTTCATTTAATAAGCAAACTGTATCTCAGTGTTTGACAAAAAAAGTAATTCTTGTACCTGTGCTCTAAATACAAATAATTTAAGGGTCCTCCTGACATGATAATGACTGAGATATCATAGTTAAGTAATATAAAGCTAAAAGGAATAGAGGCCTGCATCATACAGTTTGAAGCCTGCTGAATATCAGTAGCAGAAACAGTCTACTTTTGATCAGTTTATCTCTCCGTCTTACAAGACAATTTTTCATTGAAGTGTAAGGATATTCATCGAGATAAAAGAGACATTCTGACAGACTAAATGATAACAGCATCAGAATGTCTATTCATATTCAGTAAATTCTTTTTTTTCTAAATCATTGCTTAGACTACATTATTTTATTAACCCTTAATACCTCATGGTCCTTCATTTAGTTTATACTGGTTAGTTCATGCGCTCTTAATTTAGTAGGTCTTGGATGAAATTCTAATCATAGATCTCATAAGGCATATTTATCAAGAGACAAAATGTGTCATAAAGCACTTTAGCCCTGTACTTGTCATTATATAGTATTATAGTATTATTTTTCATTATTGCCCATTTGCTGAACATTAACAACTAATATTTATCGGAAGTTTATTGCGCTAATGTAGATCAATTTAAAGGGGCACTATAGTGCCGATATAACTGTAAACATACATATAAACTCCTTTATACTAAGCCAATTGCTGACACAAATAGTTAAAAAAATGTTTAGGGAAGAAATAATACTTGCAGTTTGCTTTCCTTAATTAGTTTTCCTGAGAGCTGACATTTTTTTTCCTCCACTCCCCGTCCTCTTGCTGTTCTGCAAGTCAGGCAACATGAGAAGAAAAATCTGCCTGATTGCTATTGGTTAAGCAGCGTGGTGAATTTTGACCACATAAATTAAGCTTGTTTACAGGAGATTACAGAAGAAAAGGTAACTTGTGCTCATGTGCTAAGTAGTAAGTAGGGAACATTTTCATGTAAAACTGGCCAGTAAATATAACACACACGTTTCCTGGTGCAGGAGTTTATCATTGCTGCCAACCCAACCATTCTGTGTCAAATGAAACAACTACTGGGGAGAAACACTTCTCACTAAGGTATAGTACTGCATATGTAAAGATGTATTTTGTTTATAGTTCTCCGTTAAATCACTAGCGCAGCCCTGTACTAAGATACAAGCTATCTTTAGAAATTATCAGATAACTCCATAGAGCCTGCAGCTACCTAAATCCTTTTGTTATAAGGCTATAAGAACAGAGCTTAAGTTAGGAGATGCATGCAAAGAATAAGAAATAAAATTGAAGGTATTTTAAGAGGTATATTTATTTATATTAAGGGGTGAAATTCATGTTTTGCCCTCTTTAAGAAAGAATAGCTAACAGTTTTCAGCAAAATCGCATTGAAAAAATTTCGATGTACCTAAATATTATGTCAAAATTATACATAAATGAATGTAAAAATTACAAATTTTTGTGAAAAAAATTGTATCAATTAAATAAAAAATGAATGGACAGAAACACTAATTATAATATTTAAAAAGTCGGAAAGACCAGCAGTCTTTCCAACTTCACCAGAGAAATCTCATTTTTTTTCTCTCGAGATTTCATTCGAGATCTCAAGATCGAGTTTTAGAATTTTTTTCCATGGGAAGGTAGCCATGCTACTAATGTAAAGCATGGCTACTAATGTAAAGCATGCTACTAATGTAAAGCATGCTACTAATGTATAGCATGCTACTAATGTAAAGCATGCTACTAATGTAAAGCATGCTACTAATGTAAAGCATACTACTAATGTAAAGCATGGCTACTAATGTAAAGCGTGGCTACTAATGTAAAACGTGGCTACTAATGTAAAGCGTGGCTACTAATGTAAAGCATGGCTACCTTTCCATGGAAAAAAATTCGGAAAATTCCCCTCCATGGAAAATATAGAAAATTCGGGATCGCAAAACTTTATCTCGTTATCTCGAAATTTCACGAGAATAAAATGAGATTTTGCTCTGTGTCTTTCCGACTTTAATAAATTTCACCCAAAAAATGTAAAATGTTCTAAACGCCTTGAATAACCTAATATATTTTTCATTATGTGCTTACTCAAATTTTAACTTATTTTTATAAAATGCTACTTGGTTTTTAAAAATTGGGTTTTCTGGGACACTTCCTGAATATGTATATATATATATATATATATATATTTTTTTTTTTTTTTTTTCTATAGCTCCTGAGAAACAACAGAACTAGATGCTGTCTACTACAAAGATAACATTTTTACATGTGCTGTTTTTGAATAACTGCCAAGCCAAATGGGAAATTTTTTTTATTTTTCTTGTGTTACTAAGTACTTTAATCTTATGTAAAGTAAACATCTTTACTGTAAAGTTCAGTTTAGCAATGGATAACATATGAAATGTTCCTTTAAGGAAGAAAAAAAAAATTCATAATTAATTTACTGCATACAAGAGTATTAGTAGATTCTATGTCACAACACGTAAGCGATCCTGTGTATCAAGGTGAGCTCCATCCTCTGAATGTTTGCGACGTCTGTTGGATAGAATGCCCTGCTGGTTGTAAAACAACATTTGCTATATTATAAATCAGCACAAGCCATAATATTACAACCAATCCATCAAACGAATTGAGGGACTATCTCATCTGCAGAGGCATTCAAAGCCTACCATCAATCATAGTAAAGCCCTGATTAGGAGAAATGAATTATTAAACAAAGTAGCTGAAGATCAGCTTTTATTAAGTGATACAATAAAAGAATTGTGTTAGATTATTAAATGTAATGAGAGGAAGAACCAAACATCAACCTCAAATGAAAAGGTTTAGTCAAGGAATACCAGCTTGCTATTGCAAACTACAATTCACTGTTAATATTCACTGAAGGTATAGGGATTTAGTTTGACATCTTGAACTAGTTTATTTCCGTGGCTCTCCACCTTATTTTAGACTACAATTCCCAGAATTCCCAGGTTGAAGTTTTATGGTTGAAGTATGACATTTGACTTACATAACACTGAATAATTATTGGGGATAGAGCATGATCATTTCTAAGAATCAGAGCGAGTAAATCAAAATGACCTCACAATTGCTTGCCTTAGTCAGGTCAATAGAGAGTTCAGTGGCAGGACAATGTGGAATCATATTAAAATTGCCAACGTAAGCGACATCTTTCAAATGATGATTATAAATCAGTCACTCCAACCTCCAAGACTGCATCTGCAAGCAAGCAACCTCATTTAACAAATAGTGACCTGACAATCCACTCACATAAAATAGATGTCAGGGATTTTTCAGTAGCTAGTAAATATACATATGACCTGTTTAACCCTTGGGAGGTCCAGGAACAAACCAGCTTGCATTTAAATGTCAGCCTTGAGATTGATTTACAGTCCAGGGACTTGTCAGACTCTTTCCTTTAATATATCAAGTTAAATAAATATAAGGAAGGGGGGGGGAAGCATGAAATCTACTTCCGCTTTAAGAGAAGTAAAGTTACAGTATGTTAATGACACACAGGAATGGGAAGCTTTGTTGTAAAGCAATGTTGTATTACTGCCAATATCCTGTGAAAAAAATATCCTGCTGTAGGTGGAGAATGAGGTCATCTATATGAGATATTCATTTACTTCTATGGACAAGTTCATCTACATAAACAATGGGATAAAGATCCCTAATTCGCATAAAGCAAGGAATCTCCAGTGAAAATGCTTCTGCTATGCTGTTCAGCCAGTTTCAACAAACACTTTTCTTGGTGCTGAAGGGGTTAATCCTTATGTATTTGTGTCAATGCACTATGCTTAGCCACTGTCTGTTTCCATACATATACACAAACAGCTTTAGATTTAATCTGGAGAAGGCTTTCTCTTCTTCTTGGGCATATTTATCAAGGGAGGAAATGTAATTTTTACGCCTTTTGATTTGTTTCACACATTTATCAAAAATCAAATAGGGAAAACTCAGATTGATGGAATGATGGAAAATGTCAACTTTGATTCTTTTTTGACACATAGCGATGTAATTTTCAGGGTTACATCATCTTTGCCACACAGCTTATTGTGCTTATAAAGCATACAAATTATGCTACACACTAGGTCCGGAGTGGGGAACAGATTTTGGTGAAAAAAAAATATTTGATTTGGTGCAAATTTTATTGCGTTTCTAAATCATCTAGATCAGGGGAACCCAAATTCAGGACTGTGGACTCCTTGGCACCCTCACCCTCCCACTGGTCCGTCAAACCTTTTCTGGATTGAGGAAACAGAAAATCCCCGATACAGCAAAGAATGGGGATCACTGATCTAGATATATTTTTAAGGGGGATGACGGGAGTTATGCAATTTCAAATCCAACTGGTAGAAATGAAGCACATCTGATTTGCATGCCTTTATGTCTTACACACATTTGGGAGATATTTGTAAGAAACAAAGGTTGAGAAGTTTTAAACTATGTTTTCTCTGCATTTTTTGATCATTTTTGACACATATGTAAGTCTGAATGTAGGCAGTTTAGTTTTGTTTAAAGGGCCCTGCCCCAACACAATTTCATAGGGACATGGGCGACAAATTTTGTTGTAGGTTGGGGGTATTGACTGCCTTAGCTTAAATTGTTCTCTCTTACTACACAGGCAGAGAGAGTGGGGGTCATAAAGACCCCCTACAATGGCAGGACACCTCTATTTCCAAAGCAGAGTGTGGCATAGGGGAATCCCATGGATAACCTCCATTCAGTTAGGGGCCTTATTGAGCTGTAAGCTATTACAATGGCTGAAACCTGGCCCCTTTGGTCTGTACTACCAGGTTTATCAAAATGAGATACATCAAAGTCAGCCAGTTACTCAATATCAGAAAACACCTTGATCTTTTCATACTTTTTTGATTGAAATAATCTTTATAGGTTTTAAATAAATGGTTATCAAATATGGAAATTACAATTTTGTTTTTAAATGGGCCAAATCTGTGTAAATAAATCATTAACAGATGAAAGATTCTGAATACCCATTCTACAGAACAGTATTCAATGAGTACTTTATATTTTAGTCTTCTGTCATTTAGTCTACTGTACATTTTAGTCTTCTGTCATTTAGTCTACTGTACATTTTATTCTGGTCAAATTATGTATTTGCATTCCCTTTTGGGAATAATGTTTACAAATAACCAACAGATTTTAAATATTTCCAACTGTTTTCCATTGTAGCACACACTGTTCTTGCCCAACCCAAATTAATCAATTTCAATTGTTTCAAAATCTATTTTGTTGAAAATTACTTTGTGCTTTGTAGACATGCACAAAGCATATGTAAGGCCAGGTTCACACTGGTGTAAATACACCAGCACAGTTTACAAAAGTGCGTCCCAAAAATATGCTGGCAAATTAAGGCTAATGTGTATTCGGGATTCACTTTTCTACTTTACTTACTCGACACAGTGTGATCACTCCCTCGCTGTTTGTGGCTCCTCCTTTCTGACTGCATTCTTTGCTTTGCATACGTTTGCCCATCGAATACGCAACAGCAAGTGTCCGCACGTGCTCACATTTAGCACTAGTGTGGCCAGAAGAGGTAAGTTGAATAGGGATTCGCGGTGAGGTTTTTTTTCAAGCACAGCGTCCATGCGATAGCATAGTTAGGCCAGTGTGAACCTGGCCTAAAGCAGTAAAAAATTAAATAAAAAAGGCAAAAAAGAACAGAAAACAAAAATCAAAGGAAACAAAATATTTTCACTATGGTTTTTATGAATTTTTAAATTTGCATAAAAGAAAAAGATAACAAAACTAGATAAATAGCTAGACTGATACAGAGCGTTTCTGCCAATCCATCTGATCATTGTCATCCATTCAGTTTTTTCTCTTTTTTTATCCCACCTGATTTAGCTCATTTTGGCTACAAACCAGTCTTGGCTTTCTTTAAATGGCAAACAATGTTTAAAAATGTGATTTACATTAAACAAAAATTTGAATGTTAATACTACCAAAGCAAAAGATGATGCAGGGTTGCAATATAATTAAAACTTGCAGCAGATCTTTGGAAAAAAAACCAAGTGCAAAACATTAATATTAATTTGCCCTTAAGAATTTTTTTGTTGAGGAGGAAAAACCATTACAGGAATGATATCTTTTCAGTGGATTTTTAAGGCTTCTAAAAAAATCAATATCAGGTCAGTCCTAATAAGTATAACACAGAAGGATCAAGCAAACCCTACTGATCCATAAAATCTCAGAAGTGCTATGGTTAAATTACTAAAACTTATATTGATATAAGTGTAGAAATATTTAAGCTGAATAGTATCACCATAATCAAAACATATACATGGGGATCACCATAATCAATTCATATATATGGGGATTTAACACACTGAGCCATGTGCCAGGAGGGGTAGTTCATTATTGCTGCTTTTATCATAGGAAAATGTTTCACCACTTAACATTTTATAAATAAACATGTGTCTAAAGAAAAGAAAATATTATTCATCACATCATATATTCATTTATAAATGAATTGAGGAAGTTCTCAGAGTGAGAACGAAACGCGTCTGCCATATTAGCCTCTCACTCCACCTTGGCACCCACTGGTTTACTTCACTACCTGCTTATTTTGTAGCCAATTGGCATTTTGGAATTTACATGACCTCCAGTGTTTCTAAATTTGTATAATTATACTCTTCATCTATATATGTCATGCCAATTTATTACTTCAAGCATATCATTGAGTATGTGGGATTTAGTGGGTTAGCTGGTTTTTTGTCCTCTTTTTTTTTATTGTTTTTATGTTGTTTGTGTGTGTTTTTCTACTAATAAAGATTTATATTTTTATGTACATTTTTTGGAGTGTGCATACCATTTGTAGGGGTGTCTTTTTCTCTTTACCCCTGTTGTTCAATATTTTGGAGCTTTATCACCTTGAAATGTGGTGAAATTTAATAAACTTGGAAAAGCTTGATTTCGCTTTTCCGAGTTTATTCCCGTGAGACCTCAAAAGTTTCTCATAATAAATATAACGAGATTTTTTCAATCAATATTTACTGACAAAAACTTTTGATTGAGTTTTCCGATCTCGATTTTTCAATGTAAAGGTAGCCATACTACTAATGAAAAGTACCTCTACCTTTCCATCGAAAATTTTGATTCTTCAGAGATCTTGCGGGAATAAACTCGGAAAAGCAAAATCGGGCTTTTCCGAGTTTATTAAATTTCACCCTTCAGAGCAAACTGTAATTTCCACTGTGCAGCAAAATTTGTGGTTAAACAAAAACAGGCAAAAGAAGCAATTTAAAAAAAGTGGTCAAAATGTGGTAAAATCAAAATAACTGAAAAAGACAATTTTTATTTATATTTTAGAAATGTAACTACTTTCCTAAATAATTAAAAAAATAGATATATCCAAAGCATGCCAGTAGCCAGCAAAAATATACCGAAAAATCCCAAATCAGCAAATAATACATTTTAGATAGCAAGTAACCAGAAATGGAATGTGGTTAAAATTTATCAAGTCCCCCCTACCTTAAGCCACCAAAAAGGAAAGCAGTCTAATTGGAAATCTAGGATGGTCCCAATTTTGCCTCATTTAGCGAGACCCCATATTTTTACATTTGTTTTGGCTCCACATTCTGTTATGCCAATCCTGCCTACTATGTATTAGCTTTGTTTATTCACAATTTTCTCATTTTCCTGAACTGATTCATTGAACTGATAAATACCATTCCCCGACCAGCCCCTAACACCACCGTCTCTTAACTACAAAAGTGGGTAAAAGTGGGAGGGAGGTTTGGGATCTGCTTTCTCTCTCAATGATCGGTCCCCAAAATTCCTTCCTTATTGCTTTGCCCCAACTTTTCCCACATATTCACTCCACTCATTTGCCCGCCCACCCTTCAATCACCCTATTCATTCCATTGCCCCCTCCCTTCACTCCATGGGTATTTGATATGTAAGCAAAAAACTTGAATTTACATCGAGAACTTTGTTAAAAAAATGAAAAATCAGATCAATCTGGGTTTATTTATAAATCTTCAAAGGATAGGTAATTAGTGGAAAACTTACAAAATGAAATGGAATAAGAATTTTAATTGTTTTACCCCTCTTGATGCTTATTTGAAAAAAGGTTTTGTTTTTTTTTTATAAATAGCACAGATGCCACCCATATAGAACTGCATTGCCTCCTGGCACACAACAGCACTGCGAATGCCATGCATCAACCTTTTTATATTACATTAAGTAATAATGATTGATGATAACAAAAGTACATATGGTCTGGTTGCTAGAATCTGGTGGTATTTGCCAGCTTTTACAACTGTAAACTTTTATTAAATTATTTTTGCTCCACTTAATAAAGGGCAGTTTTTGTTCATTTCAAACTCACATAAGGTGTAACTGGTAAAGTCGTCAAATCTATAAAATACATTTATGGTGGCAAAAAAAAAAGTCAAAAAGCCAAGATAAATATTGCCAATCGATGTGTTAATTTTCAGAACAAATAAAACATTTTTTTTTTTTTTATTTTGAAGACAAGACTCTATTATAGGGTTAAAATTGAATTTTTCTGAATAGTTATGTGATAAATTCTCATGCAAATGTCTGACTAATCTTTTCAGTTTAGCTAGATGAGGCGGCATAGTGTCAACAAGGACAAATATAGGTGTCCAAAAGTGTGGAAATCTTCCATCACCTATGCTCGCCTTCTTAAAGGCAACTTCTTCACATTAAGAACTACTGTAATTAGGGGAATATTCATAAAAGTCAAATAAAATTGTGACTAGTTTATGGCTAGAGATTTAATGCTAAATATTGACATAGCTGAAATCAGTATTTATAAAGTACCTTAAAACCTCTAGTAAGAAGATGCAATTTGTTGTGTGGAACGCTTATGCATTCCAAAATAAGGAAGTGATGTGCATTGACGACTCTTCCTGTTTTATATTCTCTATTCTCTATTAGGAAGACACACTCGTCTTGTGGAATGCATATGCATTCCAAAGAAAGGAAATGATGCGCATTGACGCATCTTCCGGTTTCTACATTCTCATACGGGCAATATTTAAATGCAGTAAACACTACTCCTGAGGAAGCTTCAGGGCATCATTCCAGAGTAGCGAAATGCATTGAGTGAGAGTGAGGCAATCGCTTTGGGACTGTACAACTTCCAGTCATCCCATCAATCTCTGCATCTGTGTACCAGTCTGATACCACAAGCTGGAACTGTGTGTAACACATAATACTTTTTATGCTTTCTATCTAAGTATGTTTGTGAGTACAACCATTGTTTAGTTTTTTAATTACTATACATTAAAGACTGTATTACGCTATTTGAGCTTTCGGTTTCTTATATTGATGTGATTTTTGGATGTACCTACATTGGAAGCATTCCCTTAGAAGTTGTGAAGAGAGGATTTCCAATCACTTCAGTTGATTTTACATGCTGGTTTTATTTATCCATCTGGTCAGCATATATTTAAAACATCTTTTACACTGGTGTGCAGTGTCCCTATTGGAATTTTTTCCCACCTTTTCCATTTTTTATTCACTTTTACAGAGCCGAGTTATCTAAATTTACAGGGATGTTTGGTTTCTGTACCCTAAAACATAATGTCACTTTTAAAGCACTATGTAGTGCATTTTGTTTGCACTTTTCCTCTACACAGATTAAAATAAATTATACTGCTTAAAAGTTTTTGCCAGGCTGAGGGTGAGTGAAAATACTCATTATTCCCTATACCAGGGGTCGGCTACATATGGCTCTCGAGCCAGATGTGGCTCTTTTGATGGCAGCATCTGGCTCTTTGACTATAAACGAGCAGTGCTCAAATGTAAGCACCACTCATTACAGTCTGCCGGCTAATAGCCAGCAAGTGCTATACAGACAAAGCTCTCAGCACTTTCAGGTTGTTAGCCAATCCAGAGCCGCTGATGTCACCACGCTTCTGGGTTGCTAGCCAATCCGGAGCCATTGGCATCACCTATGTGACGTCACATATGATGTCAGCAGCTCCAGATTCGAAAGGGCTGAGCAGAGCAGCACTATATGGCTCTGTCAACCCAAAAGGTTGCCGACCCCTGCCCTATAGAGATTGTAATGCAACGTATCATTTGTCGGATCATTTTTTCCATCAAAAATATCGGCAATATCGATCAAAAACAGAACAGGACCTCATTGAAAACAGTGCAAGTATGCCGGTTGTAATCCGTCGATATTTAGCGATATCAAAACATAAGTAAATTGTATTTAACCCCTGCATAAAGCATTTGAAGAGTGACAAAAAATAAAGATGATAACATGGTAAAATGGATTGAAAAGGTTGAAATTAACTTTAGAAATATTTATAAATATTAAACTAAAAATTAGGTTATGTAGTTGAGCTAATGTATGATCACAACAGTACAAACTATTCGATCTGTATGAATGATAACAGACAGTCAACACAACTTCATATATTTACTTCTTTACAGGAAGAACACATAGTTTCCTTGTATCTGGTGAGTTTTTACCAGCTCTGTTCTCTTCATTTAAAGGTCAATGAACTCTTCCTGCATTTTCAGCACCTTTTTCTCACCAAGTTTTATGTTCCCTTCATCTACTCCCAGTGCTATTATTGCATAACTAATAAGTCCTTCACCTTGTTCAAGCGCTGAAGGAAAATTTATTGTTTTCAGAAGAAGAATGTTTCTTTGAATGTGCCCCATCATCAAAAGGCAGATGCCACAGCTAACAACTCTGAGAAGATATGGCTGGAAATAAATTGGAATACTTTGTCCAGTCTGATAGGAATGATAAGTGAACATCTGCTGAGATCTAAGGAAGTTTCTCTTAGTCTCAATTAAACATATTTAAATGTGTCTTGCATTCAGAAGAGGAGCAGCTGAAGCTGAATATAGGATAATGAACATCTTGAGTTAGAGTAAAAGGATGAGTTCTTCAAGGATCGATGTTGTCAGTGTTGATCAACAGAAAAGTACAGACTTAATAGCCCTCAAGGTGAACTGAGACTAATTTTGCTTGTCAATAATGTTGACAAGCAATAATATAATCAAAATTGAAATCTGCCTTGGTTTTTGCATACGTTGAAAATTGCTATCAAAGGTAGCTCAACAACCACTGAAGCATGGGAGGCGTAACAATCCTATTAAACCAATATCTTCTGCCCAGTTAGACATTTTCTGAAACCCAAAGCAATTTACCAATGAATGTGTGAGTGGGTGTCTTGATGATTTACTTGGTTAAAAAAAAAAAGTGACATACAGTATGCAGCGATTAAACCTTGATGAGATACAGGTGCAAAGCCAAAGGTTTACTTTTTGTGGTCAATGGAATAAAGGGAAATGTGCGTACTCATTACCAGGGGCAGAACTGGGCTGGGAGTGGAAGATCCAGCTAAATCCAACTGACTATCAGATGCATAGTCCATGAACTTTCAGCTAACAGCCAAACAGTCTAGATTAGCTCTGTTTACCAATGACAATAGTAAAAAACAACCGGTCGCATGTATATAAACAATTAAAAAATATCCATTGAATATTACATGATAGGTGTACATAACTACTTCTACATTGGTCTCCTACAAATTAATTATTTCACCTCACACAATATTTGTATTTATTCCATCTATTCTTACATGAGGGATACTATAATCTCCAAGATTTCACTGGGATGCCAGGTTTAAACAGAGCATCATCTGCATGGCTTTTACGTTTTCTCTCTGTATTATTTTCTCCTTCTGATGCCTGGGTTATTATCTCACAAATGTAAAAAAAATATACCAACAGGTTAACTGTCTCCCAACTAAAATGGTGGCAATTGATGTGATTGATTCTCGGTTAGAGCAATGTCACATGAGCACTTTATCTCTGGCAGGGAAACTGACAACCGCTTCATACCAGATGTAGTCTTGGCCATAGGTGATTTACAGGGACAAAATGCTTAAGGATTTATTTTCTTGTGGTAAAACACCTGTGGATGATACAGCATGCAGGCGCTTGTTTGAATGAAGCAGTTATATTGCTGGTAACTAAGGCCACTCATGTGACATTACCCTATAAAGTTCTTTGCATCTGTGGTGGCAAAATTAGCAAAGGTAGGATCCATATAAGGTGGTTTCCCGCCTTCTCTACGTGCTAGTGAATATTTGATCCTGTTATGTCACATCAGCAGTCTTGTACATGGGCCTCAGTGTGCAGGTTGAGCCATTTAGTATTATTTAAGTGAACATTTTGTCAGTCATTATTTCATTCATAGTTTGTGGTATAGAGTGGACATTTGTTTGAGACAGTGGTTGCTAATGGCAGTAAGTAAGCCTTGTCACTGAATGGGAATCTGTGTGCTTTAGGAAGTATGTGTGACTGTAAGTGACTGCGTTCCAGCCAGTATCTGTGAATTCCTGAGTTTCTCTCAAAATTTAATTCCCGCATTGAAATACTCCTCTTTTTTTTAACCCCATTTATTAAATTTCAATGTCACGTCCACTTGTTTAATATCTCTAACTTCCCGTCACTCTGCCAGCTTATATTTACCAAGGTTTCTTCTGATGTGATTTATCGTTACTGTGAGCTCTCTGATTGGGGGAGACTTTCAGTTTCAGGAGATTATATGCATTTCCTGTTTTTATATATACTGTATTCAAGGGATATACTGTATTCTGGCACCACTTATAAAATAAGTAATGTAGGCATTATTTATATTACATATCCAGTAAACTAAATGATCAGGTAAGAATTTGTGCAATGGACAAGCTACTAAGTTTACATCACACCATTTACTTACTGAAATTTTATCTTTTTTAAAACACATCACTAAAAATGTAAATCGGTGCTGAACATGGTGTCTAAAAGAGAAAATATTTTTATCTTTAGAGGCAATGATAGAGGAACATTTGAGTACCTTCTTTTTAAAAAAGATACTGTATTTCACATGTCATGAATCTTTTTAGTTGATTAAAACACACATCACCTAAGCTTAAAGCTTTCCTGGATGACAGCTGAAGTTTCAGTGCATATTTTACCCTTATTTTATTTTTGCCATCAGAGTAATTATAAGTAGAGGGATAATCACATCCTTCCCTGTCATACAGAAAATGAAAAGCGACAAGGGCTCAGTTTAAATCAGTGGTCAGGTGGAAAGGCAAGACCAGAAGTGTATGCCCCTATGGCCTTCATCAGACCTCTTGTAACCTTAGTAAATGTGACAGCTGTTAATGGAGTATGGAATTATAGCAAGTTCCCCTTTCCCTGATCTCTCTTATTGTGAATATTAATTCGAAACCATCTCTTTTGCTTCCCACTCCAACAAGTGCCAACATAAAAAGCCAGTCCTCACCAATCACTGATTTGTTTGTTATTCCAGTAATGAAAAGAAGATTCATTGTACCGAAAATTCATTGTCATCAGTTATCACCATCAACTTGCAAACAAAGTAAATAATTAGTGATATTCAGTTTTTCCTTTACAAGGTGTAAAAAGCTAAACTGGAGATGCATTTGTCAGTTAGTTCCCGTATTTCTGTGAAAATGGCATTGGAAATTGAAATGACAGCTTCTCTAGAAGATAACATGTTGGAAATGTCAATTTGATAAATTCTGTGCTGTTTCTCTCGCAGTTTAAGTGCTGCGCATGCCATCTTAAGAAAGATCAACATTCTGAGTTTTTAACTTTAAGGATTTAGAGACTGGTACCTGCACAAACTGGGGCAAAACTACAAAATCACAGATGGAAAGTTTCAGAAGATGAGAATAAAGTGGTCAGGTGGCATGTGATGTCTAGATTGTCCCAGAAGACCCATTTCTTCTGATTACATCTATTGACATGGTTGGCAACTGAAAAACATCATTTACTGCAGTTATGTTGCACTAGCAGCTTGAACAGTAACACATAGTTTATATAAGGTACCTTTCATATATAGGTGTGCTTTTCCTTCAATGATTCAGTTACATCTTGAAATTAAATTAAATGGATATAATGTAACACATTACTCAGAGGAGGTGCTTTTCAAAGTCTGGAGTAATTTTCTTTCACCAATTCAATCACTTCCGATGACGATGAATACAAGAAGAATGAGGGTGAAGTGGAAGCTGTAACAAGGATTTCACATGCCATATAACACATTCTAAAAGAATCATGGAAAATAATAAACTAAAGTTGTCCGTGGCTTTGTACCATCGTACCTAAACATTTGCAAATTGATTGGGCATTTTTTCCATGGAATCTGAGAAAAAGCACATTTTTTTAGCTGCTAAACCCATCTCCCGCTTATGTTTTATTTTTTTCTACAATAAAAGTAACAGACAAGAAATGTTAGAAACCATTACATTAAAAATCAGTTATTGTGTACTTTTCAATATAACACACATCTGCCCTCCATATCCCATGGTGTTTAGCATCCTTCTTAATGAGTTTCTCACTATTTAACCCTTCCACAACTTCCTGCACCCACCATCTTACCTTTGTCTCACTAACTACAAGTCCCTATTTAGCTCCTCCCTTCCTGGTACTACTCCTATTTATCTATGTTTGATTCGCTATAATGTAAAATCACCATGCATGCCATCATTTATTTATTCTACTCTGCACTATTATTATTACTATTACTAATCATTGCACTTTACTTGCACTACTATTTATTATTACTGATATTATTTATTTTGCATGTACAGTATGTACTTATACAGTGACAATAAACTAGTCTAATCTATTTCTTAAAGTCGAAAAAAAAGTCACAGTTCCAAAAGTTGTGAAAAGAAAAGTCGCCGAAAGACCATTATTTTATTAAACCCTTGCAAAAATATTCACCAGACATATATGGGGACTATTCTCTAAAATCCAAATTTGACTGTCAAATTCTCAAACAGCGGATTCCCATAGCAAATCCGCGACCTTGACAATTCTCCCATTGTTAAGTCGTGACTTTGACAATTTTTAAAGTTGCAGCTGCGACAATATTTCCATAGTAAAGTCGCAACTGCAACAATATTCTCATTATAAAGATGCAACTGCGACAGTAGCAGTCTATTGTGACTGTCTTTAGCTGGCAAATTCACACTTATATGCGACAATTCAGACTTTAAAGAATAACCCCCTGAGGATGGTGAAAACCCATTATTCTTTATGGGAAATGGTTGAGCAAAATCCCGTAAATTTTTGTGATGAAAAAAGTCACCAATATAAAAAATGAGTTGTAATCGAAACACAGCAACTTTTTTTAATGAAGTCATCACTTTATAAATTGGTCGCTATCGATAAAGTCACCGAAAGCAGCCATAATTGGCGATTACATTCAAAAGCAGCAAAAAAGAAAAAAAGGCAAAACGACCTTGATAAATACTCCTAAGAGTAACCACAAACATTTCCCTTCCCAAATAAACGGGATTGCTACATTTCTGCCGTGTTTTAGACTAGAGCCCTTCTATTTTTTTTTTTTTGAAAGAAACAGTAATAAAAGCTGGCACCAGAGCTAGAGGGTAAGGCATAGACTGATAAATCAAATGTGACAAAAATAGTAAATGTCACAAGCGGAAATAAGCGGAACCTTGTTTGTATCCGGAGAAGGATTCTCACACAGCACAATAAATTGGGCTGAATGACTTTAAAAAGTAAAGGAAAAAAGAAGGTCAGGTGGACAACTACATCAGAGACTGGCACTTATTAATTGTCTCAGTACAGATATTCCTCTGATCAGACTATGCGCAATGTAAGAACAGTTTATGTAACCAGACAGAGCGCATCACAATGCTATGACATTGCAGGTCAGCAATGGACTTCATTAGGAATTGTTACATTTAATTCTAAGCTGGGCATAATGTACAGAGAACATTGATGTCATGTTTTTATTTTAAATAGATATTATTATTATTTTAGGCGTACATTTACGGAAGATGTCACATTAAAAAGGGTACGCATTTCCCAACAAAACAGTGGTTTCCACCAAACCTAAACAGAAATGAGGTGAAACCACTCAAGGTCCGCTTCAAGGACCAGTAAGAGCAGAATATAAATGATAAATCCTACTTGGTTTGGAATGGAAGCAATACCTATAAACTACATGTAAAAATGATAGCTTTAAATTCCAGATTTGTATTGTTTTTTATTTGTTTTTCATCTTTCGTGGTTGCCACCGTTTTTATCTGTTATGTAAGGAAACCCTGTCTCCATCTGTGGTTTTCTGTGGAAGTTTAGATAATATGCCTCAGAAAGCCCAATTTATAAAAGATAGCTAGCAATGTTTCTTTCTGGTGTTAGTGGTCCTTTAGAAGAAACTTGTTAGGAATGGAGAAGTAAATATTACCCTGTTTCCCCAAAAATAAAACCTAGTGCAATTTTTTTCCAAGCTTAGAAAAATAAGACCTCTCCTGAAAATAAGACCTAGGGGGGAATTCACCATTGTCCGAAGTAGTGCGAACAGTTCGGGCGACTGCGCCAGTCGCATCGCCGAGGTTCGCCTGACCTTGCGACCATTCGAGTCAATTCGCTAAAATGCTCGCCAGCTCACTTCGCTCAACAGGCGGACATCGGCGAAGGCTTGAATGCTGTATCAGTCTAATCTCTTCTAAGAGTCCGGCAGTGTCCGCCTGTTCGGCAGAAGCTATCTGGTGGCCATTTTGACGAAGTGACTTGAATGGTCGCGAGGGCAGGCAAAGCGATTGGAATGGTCGCGAGGTTAAGTGAATTCGAATGACTTCACTACTCTCGAACTG